>JADANM010006871.1:3441516-3451522 GCA_026213755.1 Eurema hecabe | reverse complement strand
TTGACTTCACTTTGACGACCGCTTGGCGCAGTGGTAACACAACTGCTTTCTGCGCGAAGGGTCGTGGGTTCGATTCCCACACCGAAAAAATATATTTGTAATTTACATTTGTATTTTTCTGGGGTCTGGGTGTTGCTATGTATTGTATGTATGTATTTACAGAAGAAAAGTATGTAAATGTAATTTATTCCGTTATCTAGTTGCCATAACACAAGTTTCGGCTTAGCTTGGAACTAGATGGCGCTGTGTATTCTGGAAAATATTTATTTATATTTATTTACTTTTTAACAGACTTCAAAAAAGAGGAGGTTACTCAGTTCGACCGTGTATATGCTTTTTTTTTATTTAACCAAACAGACAGTTTTTTTTTTGGTAAAATTGTGAAATAACTGTTTCTATATAGGTACTAAATGAATACAATACGTATTACTTTGTGCGATGCACATTTATTTTTTGCTTTTTAGATTTTACATTTGGTTTAATAATCTATTAATTAATTGATTTCACCTAAATACTAATGACTACTACCATTAAGGCTATCAAGAACATTAGGATCAGCAAAAATATCTATATAATTTTTGGTATAAAATAATGTTGTTTACTCGTAAATATTCGAAGTAGTTTTGATGTTATTTTTTTGTAAGTATGTATAGGTCGCGTCACCAATCTTTAGCGCTGGACGACAATAGCTGCGCATCGGTAGAATTGCGCTCGTAACTGACGTATTGGTGCGAGAAAGACAACACTATGGGGAACCAATCAACGCTCGCGCACCTTAACGTCTCCTCGATACCTTATTTTTGACGTCTGCGCTGGTTTCGTTCAGCGCTAAAGATTCGTGACGCTACTTATACTTAAGATTTAAAAAGCGTAAAAACATAGGATAAAGATTTTCCATTCGCCTGTACTGCGCATTTTATAGCCCGCTGCGACTGCCCCGACCTACACATTACCACTTTTACGAATACAACTAACGTTCAAGTAACAAGTGTCTTGTTTAGAAAGCAATCGTAAACTTAAAGGATAATAAAATGGTTGTGGTCTGTCTATGAAGACGATGATAACTGTCAACATACATAGTCTATACTAATATATAAAGCTGAAGAGTTTGTTTGTTTGTTTGTTTGAACGCGCTAATCTCAGGATCTACTGGTTCGAATTGAAAAAATATTTTTTTATTGAATAGACAATTTATCGAGGAAGGCTTTAGGCTACATAACATCATGCCGCGACTAATAGGAGCGAAGATACAGTGGAAAATATGGAATAAACGGGGAAAATTATTCATCTTTGAGGGCTTCCTTTGCGTGCGCTGCGAAAACGGTTCAAGATCCAAAAATAATATGTATGAAAGAATTATTCCTCTTTAAATGATCTAAAAAAAAGTATATGTCGATCTTCTAAGATTGACTCACTATAACATAATAATAGAAATAGATCCGACGGGGACGAAGTCGCGAGCAACAGCTAGTATAAAATAAAGTCGCTATTCGCCGTCTGTCTGTCCCTATGTATAGATCTTTAAAACTACGCAACAGATTTTGATTTTCTTAATAGATAGAGTGATTGTTAGTTAAGAAAGGTTTATAAGACATGCATAATATAATAAATGCAGAGGGACTGATAAATTTAGAGGTTTCTAATGTTATGTCGTAAATAAGAACGTATTTTTGGTCTTATATTGCATACGCTGCAGCTGGCTAAACCCTACGAGATAGATCCAAATATTGTACTACAGTTATTGTCCACCTTAAAAAGTTCAACAAAAATTCCGCGATGGCATATACGATCTATCTGTTAGGGATAATCCACCATAACAATGTTTTATCCTTTACTAGAAAATGGTTATTTACGAAGTGATTTGAAAGTTAAATATCTATTACATTATTAAATATCCATATGTAAAATTTTAAATCCTTGTTTATTATCGTAAATATTTAATGAGACCCACTGTGTTTCTTTTTAACCGACTTCTAAATTATAAAATAACTATTAAATCATTTCTATATACTAAATGAAAATGCGTATTACTTTGTGGGAAGCAAGATTATTTTTTGCTTTTTAGTTTGAAATCGGTTTATTTTTTGTTAAAAATTATTGTGTTAAAAATACGACATATATTTCCCTTAATATGTAAAATCTACTCTTACTAGGTCTTAGTAAACGCTTATGTGTAGTATATATGTCTATTAGTCAATAAATAGATGACGGGCTGGAATCACTTCGCCACATTCAACTTTTTCGTTAAAAATACTAGTGACGTATTAAAAGATAGGAAGTTATTTTGGAACGCGTCGTGATGTCAAAGTTATTGAGGGGGAGATTATTTTTGGATATTATACAACGTCGAACGCTTTTCGTGTAGTCCAATATTGTTTAGATTATCTTAGTATAAGCAAGCGACTTAGGCCTTTCTTCGGAATACGAAAAAACCATATAGATATATATAATTCAAAGGTGACTGACTGAAATAGTGATCTATCAACGCACAGTCCAAACCACTGGACGGATCGGGCTGAAATTTACCATGCAGGTAGATGTTATGATGTAGGCATCCACTAAGAAAGGATTTTGATCAATTCTACCCTCAAGGGGGTAAAATAGGGGATGAAAGTTTGTATAAAAATCCACGCGGGGGGAGTCGCGGGCAACAGCTAGTATGTGTATAAATATGCTTGAGTTTTCTATTGTAGTGCTAGACAACTGATTAGTTTTAAAGGAATTGTCAAAGATTCGTAATAGTGGCGGAAGTTGCACATAACATAGAAAATTTTGGTTTAGTTATTCTTATTACGCAGTGTGGTTGTAGTTTTTATCAGGCTCAATACTAAAATCCTTATTTATCAGCCGTTCCTCGTATGTTTATCCGCGTAGTTCCCGTTCCCGGGGCTATACCGGGATATAAAATTAAACTATGTGTTAATTCAGGGAGTCATCTATTTACATACCAATTTCAACTAAATCGCTTTCACAAAGAAAACATTTATAATATTAGTACGATGTAAGATAGTAGGATTGTGCGTCGTTCCAGCTGCACATAAATGCACGCTCTCACGTGTGGCCGAAAACCCAAAAAGCATATAGCTCCCAACGGTACCGACGAAATAAAAATTGAATATCAATGAACCGGCCCAGACGGCATTCTCGCGTCCACATAAATAGATTATTCCTATGATTCATTAAATTAAGTTTTACGAAAACTTTTATGTTAGTGTGACAGTGTTGAAGTTTAGTGGAGAGTTTGTGGGAAATAATATTAAATTAAAAAATTTAAAAACCTCCGACAGAAAGACAGACAGACACGTCGAACTTATAAAAGTTGTTGTTTTTGTGATGTACAAGTGATAACCTTTCATTCGATACCCCACTTGAGCATATTTGCAAACATTCGGTTTTTCTTCCCCACTTTAACCCCCCATAACTTTTAAACGGCTGAATCGATTTTCATAAAACATGTCTAAGAACACTCGCCCGTAAAACACCTGTAATACAAAAAAAAACTTAATTGAAATCGGTTCATTCGTTCGGGAGCTATGATGCCACAGACAGACACGTCAAACTTATAACAATCAAGAGTTGTAGCTACTTGCTATTGATTACATATCGTATACTAGCTGTTGCCCGCGACTCCGTCCGCGTGGACTTTCATATAAAGTTTGAAACCCCTTTCCCCCTTATAAACTTTTTTTCCAGTTAAAAAGTAGCCTATGTTTTATCTCAGGCTCTAGAGTCTAGACCAACTGTGTACCAAATTTTATTATAATCGTTTCAGCGGTTTGGCAGTGAAAGCGTAAAATTAACCTTTGGGGGTTGATTTAAAAAAAGTTTAAAGCCTACGTCCTTACCCAGGCTCTAAACCGTCTGTGTACCGAATTTCGTTCTAATCGGTTGAGTAGCGTGTGAGTAGGTTTAGCGTGATAGAAAGACAGACAGACAGAGTTACTTTCGCATTTATAATATTAGTATGGATTAGGTTAGTTGAAGAACTATGGTCTGGTTTGAATCCCCTTTTATAGCGGAATTATAAATTCTCATAGGAAGATCTTCGGTTATGACTTATGACTTACGTACCTACTATATAACTTCTACTAATTAAAGCGGAAAGCCCCAATGAAATATGCGAAGCCATTAGGGTTTTTTTTAATTTTAATAATAAAAAATATGTGACATACTTTTTTAAATGTAATTGTGACTAATGGGCAATTAAATTTTACTTGGAATCAGAGAAACGTTACGTTGGGTAAAAATTGCCTTAATTACTTCTTAATAATATAATGCATACGTATTTTTATTTTTATTTATTATATAATTTATATTTTCGATGCATTACGAATTGGAGTGCTTCAAGAAGAGGAAAGATTTTAATAATTAACTTAAAAAATAAACCGAGTTCATGCAAATACCCATTCAACAAGTTCATACCAAATTTTCCACCCTTGGGGGTTGTTTTTTTTATTATTAAATTTAAATGGGACCACCCTTGAGTATAACCTATAGACCAAAAAAGATTTGTTCAAACAGGTTCATAATTGGCGGAGTTATTGCGTAACAAACATAGAAAAAAAACATACTGGTCGAATTGAGAACCTCCTCCTTTTTGAAGTCGGTTAAAAAGATGCGCCACAGCTGTCAAGCTCCGCGAGTGTTCATGGGCTGCGATGACCACTTGACCGGGTGTTTTATTAATAATCTAACGTGGATTTTTCTCAAACAAGTATGATGTAAGAAAACTTTGGCAGAGGTAGTTCGTTTGTTGGTAAACAATAGCAACGCGCTGTTATTGTTGGGAGTTGTAGCGTACTGCGTAATTGATACATTTGTGCCGACCGCTGCCAGTGCGCCGAGTTCTGAATCGCGCTTATGATATTTTTTCTAAACTGTATATATATAAAACTTCTCGACATCAAAATATAGGGGCTAATAGATGTCCAGTCAGTGGTTAGACTGTCCTGTCCTGTCCAAAGGGAATCCTCCCTTTGGTTCATAGGAAGGTTAGGTGCGGTTAATAAGAACGTCATGATTACTTCAAGTCGCATGGAAATGTAGTTTGATCGTAGCAGAGAATAATGGTTTATTAGATAATTATTAAAAAAACAAAATACCCGACTGCACACTAAAAAAAGAGTAATTATGTCTTTATCCCGTGGGACTTTTAGGATAAAATGTAGGTATCCTATGACACTCCCGTAATCAAGACAAATCTAACGATACCTCATACATCAAAATCCATCAAGCCGTTTAGGCTACAGGAGGTCACAAAGGAAAAGACATACATACTTACATACACTCGAAAAACATTACCCTCCTTCTTTGGCAGTCGGGTAAAAATGAGAATAATGGAAGAATGGAGAGAATAATGGTTTTATGTATCATTTACGCTGAAGTATTTCAAAAGATATTTTTATAACTTCTAAATCATAACAATGAAAATCGACGTGGATGAAGTCGCTCCCAACATTTATAGTATTTAATCTATATACTAATATATAAAGCTGAAGAGTTTGTTTGTTTGTTTGAACGCGCTAATCTCAGGATCTACTGGTTCGAATTGAAAAATTCTTTTTTTATTGAATTGACCATTTATCGAGGAAGGCTTTAGGCTATATATAACATCCCGCTGCGACTAATAGGAGCGAAGATATAATGGAAAATATGGAAAAAACGGGGAAAATTATTCATCTTTGAGGGCTTCCTTTGCGTGCGCTGCGAAAACGGCTCAAGATACGAAAATAATATGTATGAAAGAATTATTCCTCTTTAAATTATCTAAAAAAAAGTCCGCGACGCGAGTATACGTCTATCTTCGAAAATTGACTCACTATAACATAATAATAGAAATAGATCCGTCGGGGACGAAGTCGCGAGCAACAGCTAGTACTGTATATATTTTATAGCAAAGGCTTCAATAGACTCTAGAAACTCTCCAGTGAGTGCAATATTATAATTAGCAAGAGGATAAGACTGCGGAGTTTGTATTCTGACAGCGTCCTGATAAGCCTGTGGGCACGGCCATAAGCGATGCGGTGCTGTAAGCGATTTAATGTCTTTTGCTAACATACAAAAGTAAAGTTAAATATGGACAAAAGCGATGCAGTGTCTTAAGAGATTTTATGAGATATAAATGTGTTGCGCTAACATACATAAGTGAATTTAAATAAAAGCTTGTGAATTTTGTTCTTTTTTTCAGTTAGTAAGAGCGCTGTCTTCTAGATACAGTCTACACAACATGATATTGATCTGATCACATAATATCAAATCGTTTTTCTTCTCTCAATCTGTTTCCATTTTTAAAAGAATATAGTGTCGTTACAACTTTTGCCTCTACTCCTTTCATGTGTGTGGCACGCAACGCGCGATAAGGAAATTCGTTCCAAAAAATAAAGGGAAGTCGATATCATTCTCGAATCTAAGTCTTAATTGATAGGATTTCTTTATGTTCACGCAATATAAAAATAACTACCTACATTAGCAGCTAAAATACCAGCTCCAGAATGAAATCGCTCTCCGCGCCGCTCGTGTCCGTACTCCGCTAGCAATCAAAGGGTGATGTCATAGCAGTGTCACGCGTGTGTTTAGCGATATTAATATGAGCCGTGACTAATGCCTTCGGGTGATATAATTGGTTGTTATAGGCGTGATTTAGAGAAACATTTGTTTTAGCAAGGAAATATATATGTCGCCGGAAAATAACAAGCAAAGTAAATTTATAAATTTCCTACGAAATTTATAAACCTTCGTATGATTCTAAACGAGAGATAAGATGTATTATTTTACGACTACATTCTTCATTAGATGCTTAGAGATCGCCCCTTACAATTTAACAAACACACAAACTTTACTTCTTTATAATATTAGTATAGATTACAATAGTTATCATAAGATATGTGATAATAACCACGTATCGTTAAAGAATGTAGCCAGTGATAAAATTCAGATTACGCTAACGTGAGTACTAGTACTACACTATGGCTAGTAGATACTGCTATCTTTTGTACCTATACTAGCCGTGATCCGCGGCTTTAGTCGCGTTATATCCATACCCGGGGCAATACGGGGATAAATAATGTCCTATGTGTTAGCCCAGGCTACCTGCATGCAAAATTTCAGTCAAATCTTCAAGTAGTTTCTGAGTAAAAGAGTAACAAACATACAGACATAAGATAGACATAAGATAGACATAAGATAAGACATAAGACTAGCCGTTTTTTCCTTCCTTAGTGCACCTCTACGGTACCTAAGCTACGTCCCTTCCGAATTTCAAGTGCCTACGTTTAGCCGTTTAGGCTGTGCGTTGATATATCAGTCAGTCAGTCAAATTTTCCTTTAATAGTTTTAGAAATACGGCGAAGAGAGTTACATCATCGTGTTTGTAGGAACTGAGAAATTTTAATTTTTAACAACAGCTTGATATTGTACTTTTTAAATACGTTAAAATTTCATATAATTGACTCCACTTTGTACAGTGTGCGTATGACATTATCACCCGTCAGCGGAAACCTGCCAGTTTTGATAAAAACTCCGTCATATATATAGTTTATTATATGACGGTTTGTATGTGTATATAACGATGATTCATTTCACGACGAAAATATGGACATGTTGCAGGAAAATTATAATTAATGTAAAGAAAACAAATGGTTTTTGAATCATCGTCATTTCTATATTTATTATAATAGTAACATTGTCCCTACTATGTAATAATATAATAATATCCTTATAAAAATAAACAGACTTCAAACTAGGAAGCAAAAAATAAATTGCTTTGGACAAAGTAATATATATTTTCGTCTAATAGTTATATAGAAATAATTAAATAATTGTTTCATAATTTAGAAGTCTACAACAATCTAACTATCTATACAAAGTCGAATTACCCAAATAAACAATTATAATTTTACTTGACTTGATTTCTATGGTTTGCCATCATCAGACCATGTCCTTACAACGGGACCACCTCTGAAGTATCATGTTTCTTCATTCATTCACGACGACGAAGTTATGCATATGCCCAAACAAACGTTAAAATCCAAGCATACACGCACACATCCAATATACGCTCGAAGAAACCTCCTCCTTTTTGAAATTGTAATCCTTGTGTACCTAATTTCAATTGTATATTTTTATTTTAAAAGAGCAACTATGAGAGTTTCTTGCCGGTTCCTCTCTGTAGAAACTGCCTTTCGAACCGGTGGTAAATGTTTTGTAAGACCATGACGATTCAAAATTGTTACTATACGTAGCCTAGTTGAATAAAGATACGTTTAACTTTGACTTTTTTGAAGTCGGTGCTCCCACCTACCGAACGCAATGACATCTCCAATGAGATATCAATACTTTTCCTGTAGACTTTAGAGTATGTTTCGCGACGACGTCACAGACAAGTCACAAGGACGCGAGTAAGGTCGTGCAATTGATAAGTCGAATATGTAATTAGGCAAGCGGTATGCGGGCGCTCGGCGAATTCTTCTATGATGACAGATTTAAATGACTTGAACACCGGGCAATTGCTGATAAATTTCAATTCAAACTAACTACATGTGTAGGCCGCGTCACGAATCTTTAGCGCTGAACGAAACCTGCGCAGAAGTCAAAAATAAGGTATCGAGGGGACGGTAAGGCGCGCGGGGCGCGTGATCGTCGGGTGCGCGAGCGTTGATTGGTTCCCCAGTCGTGTTGTCTTTCTCGCACCAATACGTCCGTTACGAACGCGATTCTACCAATGCGCAGCTATTTTCGTTCACCGCTAAACATTCGTGACGCGACCTATAAGAGGTTTTTCAAAGTGACATATTTAGTATCTAGTCTTAAGAAGTTTTTTTTAACTAAATAGTAACAAACAATCACACATCGTCGCATACTTTCTTTTGTAACATTTTATACACAAAACATTAGTCTATCTTTACGTACTACAACAGCTGTGTGTGCGAGCGAGACAGAGAGATAAAAATTCATGTATGACTCAGTTCATGATGCTTCGCCAATAGTAAGGGTATATGTCTACGGATGAAATAACTATAAATAATATTATAATACTATTTAGGAGTGATTGATTTCTGTCTCGACAGATTCTAAATATAACCGACTCGACACGACATTGAATGTTATTACTTAATTTGTCAATGTATGCCACTTTTCATTGTAATGGCAAAGCTCAAAAAACGCCTTTACCGGTTTGCCTAATTTTGGTCTTGAATTCTAGGGAAGTGGAAGTCTAGGGAAGGTTTTTACGTAGAGAGAGGATAGTTTACATCCCGGTATTGCCCCGGGACCGGGAACTACACGGGTAAAATTCTTCACGGCTCGTTCACATATAATTAAACAAAGTATACATATAATCTTATACATATAAAAGAAAGTCGTGTTAGTTACACCATTTATAACTCGATAACGGCTCAACTGATTTGCCTTTGTGGGGATGTAGGTTAGAATCAGGAGAGGGACATAGGATACTTTTTATCCAGTTTCCAGGGGAATAAATTTTTTATGAAAGTAAACGCGGACGGAGTCGCGAGCAACAGCTAGTTTACTTATAAAAATAATTTATTTTCAGACGTATGCAGCGGCGCGGGTTCAGGATGTGTAAAGACGGGTGAGCAGCGCGCGCGTCGGACCGGCGCGCAACTATCAACATGTCGTTTTTTAACAATCTCAAGAAGGTATGTAGATCACTAGGTTATTGATAGAGGGTAGTAGTTATAGTACGCGTCACGAATCTTTAGCGCTAAACGAAACCTGCGCAGAAGTCAAAAATAAGGTATCGAGGTAGCGGTGCGGCGCGGGTGGCGCGTGATCGTCGGGTGCGTGAGCGTTGATTGGTTGTCCCAGTCGTGTTGTCTCTCTCGCACCAATACGTCAATTACGAGCGCGATTCTACCGATGCGCAGCTATTCTCGTCAATCGCTAAACATAAATGACGCGTACTATAGTATAGTAGAGGTTAGATTTTGAAATTTAGTGATATAAGCACATATACGGGCGCGCACGCACACTTGCACGCACGCGTACG
>JADANM010006871.1:3405160-3418486 GCA_026213755.1 Eurema hecabe | reverse complement strand
TCGAACCAGTAGTCCCTGAGATTAGCGCGTTCAAACAAACAAACTCTCATTATTGTTTATATATTATGATTAATAATGTTAATATATTTCTCTCCAGGACCTATCGTCGATCCATGGCGGTCAGTCGTTAGCGGGTTCGGTTCCCAGCGAGCGGGTGGTGGAGCTGGTCAACTTCCAGCACCTGGCTACCGGCGACCGGCCGCTGCACTGCGCAGCCGCCAGCGTCTACCCCAAGAGGAAGCAGGTACAGTCGCGTGCAGAAGTGCGTGAACACATGATGATAAGTGTTATATATAGAGTAACTAGCCGCTCCCCCGGTTTTACCCGCGTAGTGTCCGTTCCCAAGGCAATACCGGGATATATTGCGCCGCAGCTAGCGTCTACCCCAAAAGGAAACAGGTACAGTCGCGTGCAGAAGTGCGTGAACACATGACATATGTGATAAATGATAAATGTTATATATAGAGTTATAATTGGGAATACGATATTTCTTATCTATAGTAATATTACAAAGAAGTAAAGTTTGTGTGTTTGTTAAATTGTAGTTAACCAACATCATTGCCGAGTGTCATAGGCTATAAAAAGGATTGTTAACACTAATATGCTGATATAAAGGGCATATTATCTATTTGATACATTGGTACCATACATTTGGTCTAAAGACTGAAAACATAGGCTACTTTTAACCTTAAAAAAAGGGCTCTAAGGAGGAAGGGGGGGCGTCGAAGTTTATATGAAAGTCCACGTGGACGGAGTCGCGGGCAACAGCTAGTATAATATAAACACTACCAAATACAGTATTGTTCTAATCTAAATTTTTTATAATCATCCTCCCAAATATCACTAACAAAGAATTTAGTCTATTACACTCAGCATATTATGGTAATATGGCATCTGAAAAGCAGCGCTATCCTGAGAGTTCGCCCTCAGGATAGCATTAGCTGAGATGTCGCCTTTTGCTACGTTTCTGTTTGTATGTATTGATTTTATAATGTTTTTAATTTGTATTTTAGTAGCAATAAACACTTATATATTTATTTATTTTATATGTTTGTATGTCCAGGTAATGGAGATATTAATAAGAAAGGGCGGTCGCGTAAACGAGAAGAACAACGCCGGCCAGACGCCGCTGCACATCGCGACAGAACACTCGCATTTAGACGCCATGGACTTATTGTTGCGACACGGTTCGTATTTTATCTATTCCCCCTACTCCTTCTCTCCTCTCTTACATCTTACGTCTAATACGGGGAGGAGGCGTTTTTTATATATTTTATATTTATATATTTTAATATTTTTTCAGGACATTTATACACAGCGCCATCTAGTTCCAAGCTAAGCAGAAGCTTGTGTTAAGGCAATTAGATAACAGAATAAATTACATGTACATACTTTTCTTTTTGTAAATACATACTTACTAAATGAACTCAATGACTATATGTAGCCTAGTTGAATTAAGACCTTGTTTGCTGTGTGTGTATGTATGTATGTGTGCGCAGGCGCAAAGGTGAACGCGTGCGACGTGCGCGGCGAGAGCGCGTTGAGCCGCGCCGCGCGCCGCGACGCGCCCGCCGCCTGCCGCCTGCTGCTCGCCGCCGGCGCCGACGCGCACCCGCACCCCGCTCACCCCCACCCCCGCCCGCACTCTACCCACCCCCACCCCGCTCACCCCGCGCACGGTGCGCACGTGGACAGCGAGACAGGTGAGTGAGTAGTATGTAGTAGACCCCCCCACTCCCTCGGAGTATTATCTTAACACGTTTAAAAAACAAATTCTTCAGTTTTTTTATAATAGTATAGATATTAGATAATAAAAAGCGGTTATTTCAATATTAAGAACAGAAACTCCAATTCTATTTTTATGGATGTACCCACGACTTTGACACGCCACGAAGCGATCGTGCGAAAGAGATGACGTTCTATGAAGCTGCAGTTGAACGTTTGTCTCTTTCTAAAGGTCGATTATACACAAAAACAATAAAATTAATAAATAAGAATTTATTATACTAGTACTTGGACACTTTTTTAAAATGATCATTACAATTGATAAAGTGAATACACGAATAATGCTTCATTGAAAGACAAAATATTATTGAACTTATTGAACATTTTGGGGTTAATTATGAATTCATTGATGTCACAGGAATTTCAACTCTAGTATGTGTACATAAATATTTTGTTACTTAAAAATACGACGGAAGAATTACATAGCATTATGCAAAGCAACATTTTTTTTCTTTTTCCTTCAAAATTACATATAATATTTTACTACTCGAATTGGGATTAACAAATTGGGAAGCGTTCAAGTAAGACGTAACGCAATTTTTTATGACTTTAGACCCCCCCTCTGTATTACTTACTATGACATATGGCATCATTTCCCTTTAACCCCTTTCTCCCCTTCTCAACTTGACGTAATAGTCAAGAGACTATTAAATCAGAATAAGGGTTGTAATCTTTAATGTAAAAATGACATATAATTTAGAAATGATAGCAGCTTAACCGATTTTTTTTAATACTTCTGGGTGTTCGATAATGGTTTTCTAATTTTTATGCAACAGTACAATGGTAGGTGTAGGCTCTAAGGATTCGGTTAGGGTAGGAACAGTGTGAACAAAGTCGCGTAAGTCCAGCTTAAGTTGAAATAAAAAATGCTACGTCACGTTTTTTTAAGCAACGCACCGTACAACCCCCCTCCCCCTTAAATTGCGTTACGTAATACTTCCCCCGAATGCTCCTTTACTCCGTATCGAGTTTATCGCACTTCGTCCGCCCCCAAAGATCGGTCCCGTCCCCGGTCCGTTCCGATCTCTTCTGTATGACGTCATCAGGGGCCGACTTCAAGTCGTAAGCCCAGCCGATCCATGCGAAAAAGTCTATGAACATAGTTGTCAAGTTCAGCCTGTTATTCCCCAACTCAGCGGTTCTATAATCGTAAGGGTAAACGTGGTGGTAATTGTGGAAGCCTTCTCCTAAAGACAGGAAGGCTACTGGAATGTTCTGGGCTGGTTTCATATGCTTCTCATAAGGTTTGTTGCCCCATAAATGGGCGGCGCTGTTCACCAAGAATGTTCCGTGCAAGTTGAGGATGTATCGCGTCATGTTGAGGTGCCAGGATACGTTGAAAGACTCCCCCCAGAAGTAGATGGGGATGAATGTTGGTATCGCGAAGCAGAGAGTCGCGATTAGGGGTACGGCGTATCTGAAAGAGGTTTTCATGAAAGGCGGTCTTTTACAGCTTGATCTTACGACTCAGACTTGAAACTGTCATAAAAATTGTATAAAATTTTGAAAATTATAAGAATTCTTTAGATGGTTATCAATAGGCTCGGTTTTGTACCTTTTCCCTAAAGGCCTGCAACACATAGCTGATAACATGAGTGCTCATGAGCAGCGCTAATCACTGACAAAAAATTGACGCGCCAGTTCGTTTTCCTTATCTTAAATATATTATTTCAATGTTTTAAGTTGCGGCGTATAACTAGACTGCGTTGAAAGTTGATGGTCTACCACGACCTTCGTCAATCGCAAAGTTAAAATAAATTATCTATGACTAAAGGGAATAAGAGATGAAAGGGTTGCATAAAATCTTACTTGGTGCCTTAAATTCAAAATCATTTATTCCAAGAACTCATAAGGAGTTGGAACTCTCTTCTTCGGTTCGGTGAATAGGACCTAAGCACACATAGCACGTGATCATGGTCAAATAGCTGCTTATTTATCATGAAAAAATACATCCAAATTCTTACTTGGTCTGGAACTTGAGAGCCGGGTTGGAATATATGTCGCTCATATCAATAAATTTTCCCCGTTTCTTGACCTGCTCGTGTTTCCTGACGAGTAGCCAGCCGACGTGTGAGTAGAAAAAGCCTCGCGTTGCGTTATGGGGATCTGCGTCCGTGTCACTGTACCTATACATTTTTTTATTTTTATTATTTATATTATGGCATTAGTGTCTAGCTTTTTGCCAGTGTCAATGTAATAAGAGGCAACGTGGTCAAGATAAAAGTCGATATGAATTAAGTAAAATCGTCATCAAGTCATCTTTAGTCAAGTCAGTCAGTCGTTTCGTTTTGCCCTTCGTAAATGGATAGTGAACTTTACGAAGAACCTCGACGAATCTTGGAGCAATCGGATTGGCGCTACTATGCGTTCTCGAATGAGTTCTTCATTTCCTGGACACTTATTAGCTAATTTACTGCATGAATCACTATCACAATCAAACATTAAATCACTATATGCACCAAAAACGAATATTCAATTGAGATTATAATAAATAGACGCCGCCAGATTCCCAACCTACTCTAGAGCTGCCATCAATACATCAAGTAGCCATGACCACTTTCTATCAGGTGGATTTCGTTCCGAAAATTTGGAGAGCGCATTCAGAAAATAACTCTGAAGATATAACTATTAAATAGTGTTTTTCTGAACCGGTTAGTGTACTATAATACTATATTGACATAATTACTTCATCATTAATAATGCTTAAAAATGCAAACAAACGGTGCTTGTTTTCGGACTTTAGTATAAAACAACTTTAGCCAATTGGCTCCCTTATAGCTAGGAAGCCATATAGTCCAAGGCCAGCAACCAGCCATAAGAAAGAGTATTAAGATCGAACATTACCTATGATGCAGCCTATGGTCGCGGACCCAATCCGCGGCGGTGTTCTGGAATGCCATACAGTTGAGCAGCATCAGCAAGTACTGGAGAGGCATCTTGGCTTTGTAAGCCTTGTGGGTCCATAGGCGGTGGGCGCCGGCCGTTATACCAAGTCCGGCTACGATGTACATCACCCAACCTAGAGAGAGAGTAATTAAAAGACTTGAGAGGTGTCAAGGGACAACGAAAATAAAATGAAATGAAAAATGATTTATTTCTGAGTAAATTTGAAACAAATACCGTCAGAAAGTCTACATGGTGCCTACGGTCCTACCACCTTATGGAACGAAGTTCCCTTTGATTTATTAGTAAAGGAATTGTTAAAAAAATTTTTTTTGAAAATGTAAAGATGAAACGAAAATAATAAGGTCGCTTTCTATGAGAGAGAGAGAGAGACAGACAGAGAAACACGTGCACGCCGCACGGCTTTAGAAAAAGTGTCGTTACAACTTTTGGTTTTAACATTTTCCTTTGTACCGCGCAATAAGGACTTCGTTCCAGTATAATCTCTTAAATGGCTGAAAGGATTTGGGTGGTTTTATCAGGAAGCTGATGTAATAAGCCTATATAAAATACTAGCTGACCCGTGCCCACTTCGTTGGGCATAATGCTAATTATCCTTTTTAGATTTAATGACACTCAGCAATAATGTGGCTTTCTATTGGAGATAAAATTATTTAAAATCGGTTCAATAGATCCCGAGATTACCCCTTTCAATTTAACAAACACATAAACTTTACTTCTTTATAATTTTAGTATAGACATATTTTTATCAAGAACTGTCTAGTACCGCGGGTAGCCACCACAGCTATCATAAGAGGTTAAATAAGTGTTACAATAAGTGGCACAGCTAGTACTTACTAAACACCAAAGTCGCCCAGGAAGCTCGCGTGAACGCCAAGTATATGCCGTAAGCCAAGCTGACGTGGCTGAACAGTAATTGTAAGACGTTCTTGTAGACGATCTTATACTCCCTCGGCGCTGCTTGAGGTGCGACCAACTTCTCCATCGTGTCCTCTGTAGTCTCGAGATCCGCGTCCTCAGACACGTTGGGCGCCATTTTGAATCTGCAATCAAAAGTCACGTTAAACTCAAAGTCAAATATAGTCCAGTCATTTTAGGCATTTTATACCCCAATCTGCGGAAAAATTCCTAGTGAGCTGAATTTTTGTATACACCTTTATTACGGCGTTATTATGAAGTTGTGAAAAATCGACACTGATATCGTGTCGGCTAAAAAAATTACAGAGGTCAAAAGGTCACGAAAATCAGTTTTTTGCAAATATTTCGCGACCTATTGCTCGGACGTCAATAGAGGTCATTATAAAAATTGTTCCTCATAAAATTGTCTACAAAAAATGTTTCTTGTAGTTTTTCTGTAAAATTAACGGTTTTCGGATTATAGTGCTGAGAAAGTGGCGAAGCGACTGTATTGTGACGATGCACTCGTTTCCTCACCACCTTCCAGGTAGAATGCAAGGCGCGTTTTTTTACATGGTTTCCCCCATATGCATAATCCATGATATATAATGAAAGATTTTTTTAATTAACCGTTAGTAATTTTTTATCAAAATTTTGAAAAATACCAAAAAAAATAAATTTTCGCGATTATTTTTTTTTAATCATTGTCAATATTTTCAGCTTCACTATCGTTAATGGCTACTGACAAAATATCAAGTGGAGTTATTTCTTGATTTAAATCTACATCTACAACATTTTCATCATTTGTTGACTCTGTGTTTAAGCATGACTGGCCACGGCAATGCCCACAAACTTTTGAGCATCTCATTCCAATTTTTTTGCATCCACATTTGCCGCCACAACCTTTTGTACAATTACAAAAGATTGTATTCAGTAGTTGATCGGGTGCTGGTGGTAATAAAGTCATTATTGGATGCAGCATATTATTTTTTAACTCCCAACCCCACTGTTCCGGATCGATGTCTCTTCCTAGCCAGGTTTGTATTTGGTAATATACTCGAAAAATATGCTGTTGAGCTGCTGAAGAAGTAGGTGGTAATGAAGGAAATTTTACAGCTGTACTTTGTCTTGTTAACTCAGTCTGACTGGCAGTAGAAGGTATAAAGGGACGGGTCTCGGAATAATGAAATACGAAACATCTGCCAGTGAAGGCAATAACGACTTTGCTTTGACTTGACTTTGAATGAGATAAAGACGTCTTACTAAAAACCTAAACCTCTATACGATAAATATGTCTTTCTGGAAACATCTAAATGTAAAATAAAAGATTTAGAGACACACAAACATTACTAAAAAGCAATAGAGTTTACGCCTTGGTGTACGGTATACAATACCGTATGCGAGTGCATTCTAGCCACTTTCTCAGCACTATAATCCGAAAACCGTTAATTTTACAGAAAAACTATAAGAAACATTTTTTGTAGACAATTTTATGAGGAACAATTTTTATAATGACCTCTATTAACGTCCGAGCAATAGGTCGCGAAATATTTGCAAAAAACTGATTTTCGTGACCTTTTGACCTCTGTAATTTTTTTAGCCGACACGATATCGATGTCGATTTTTCACAACTTCATAATAACGACGTAATAAAGGTGTATACAAAAATTCAGCTCACTAGGAATTTTTCCGCAGATGAAACCTAAAATGACTGGACTATAGTCCAGTCAATTAAGCTTAAATTTGGTCAGAATCTCGGAATTGACGACCGCTTGCCGCAGTGGTAGCACAACTGCTTTCTGCGCGTAGGGTCGTGGGTTCGATCCCCACACCGGAAAAATATATTTGTAATTTGCATTTGTATTTTTCTGGGGTCCGGGTGTTGCTATGTATTGTATGTATGTATTTACAAAAGAAAAGTATGTGTATGTAATTTATTCCGTTATCTAGTTGCCATAACACTGCTTAGCTTGGGACTAGATGGCGCTGTGTATAAATGTCCTGAAAATATTTATTTATTTATTTTAATTCGAGATGCCCAGCGGTAAGTCTGTAATTACTAGCATATTGACACTCTGAAAGTTGTCTCAAAACCTAAATTTGGTAGGGTGTACGCAACTATTAAATTTCAAGGTCAAAGGTCACAAAAATAGATTTTTTTAATATGTCCTTTCCTATAGGTTTTTGCTTTTATCAATATATCGTTAGTCAACTAAGCTATAGTTACACTTTTGAATCGTAATGACGATCCAAAACTATTATTTTCTCCCGGTTCGGAAGACAGTTTCTATAGAGAAGAACCAGCTAGAAACAAAGAAAACGCGCTCGGAATATTTAAAGTATTACTCTTGATTACACGAAAAAATATAAACTTTAAATAAAGAAAATTAGGCGTAAAAGGTGATCCTATCACTTAAAACTGATTTCTATACGACAACTTATTATAGACAGGAAAGAACGTGAAGCTCTAAAAATATAGAGAAAATTGTATATCTAAAAATTGCAATACATATTCAACTATATATTTTAATAATATTTAAATATACTATATGTACGTATATATTTATGCTAGAGTTAAAAACTCCAGGGCAATTTATTTAAAGATAACTTAATAAAATATTTTTAAACAAAAATAAACCGACTTTAAACTAAAAAGCAAGAAATAAATTTGCTTCGAACAAAGTATTAAGTGTTTGCATTTAGTATATAGAAATGATTTAATAGTTATTTCATAATTTAGAAGTCGGTACCAAGTAAATGCTACAACAATCTATACAATATCGATTTAAACCAAACAAAAACTTATTGTTTTACATGGTACCGACTTCTAAATTATTAAAAAAATAACTTTTTTTTGAAGTCGGTTAAAAATAATATTTGACTTAAACCAAACATAAATAAATTCCACAACTACAGTTCAAGTTAAGTAATTACTATAAGAAAAATCTTTCCAATTGAAAAGTTCACAGACAAACATTGAAATTCATATAAAATACATACATGTTCACGACCTATTTAATTTTGCACCCTTCGCCACTGAAACCACGTCAACTACTGACAGCATTGACGCGCCAAAATAGAAATCTAGTTGAAATTTTATTATTATACAGGATGTTAAAAATCTAGTGTTCTATCCGCGAACCTGTTAATATACAGTGTGTTACAAAACATGTATCCGATCCGAAAACCTCTTACTATATATAGTAGTAGGTCCTTATTTTGATATCTTTTTGAAAAAATAACATAATTAATTCAAAAAGAAAAATATGCAAAACTAACGTGGCAACAACGTCTCTTGTTCACGTGCTCTGCTAGCTAAAAAATACATTAAACTAAGTAAAATTGTAACACCTACATGGCCACACCGGTTCAAATTCACGTCCTTTATCATATCTGAGCGTCTACGAACTGTTTGTATGTGTTGCCAGTTATTGAGAATTTCCTTGAATTGGGGTGAATTTTGCACTACATATAAATCTTTAAAACTTTATTTAGCTAACAATTACTTTTATATATAGTAGCTTTATTTATCTAATGTTATCTGAAAGTTTAATGTCACTGTGCTCCGGTCTGAAGGGCATTGTAGCCAGCGTAATTACTGGGCCAATGAGACTCAACATCCGATGACTCAAAGTGGGGAGCGTCGTTGTAGTGCACCCCTGCCCGGAGTTAGGCTTTATAGCAAAGTTCCGGGTAGCACTGCATCGGCTATGGGATGGCGTTACTCTTACCATCAGGAGTGCGTCCAGCTCGTCTCCTCTCTTCATATTATAAAAAAAAATATAAATATAAAAAAAAAGTATATTTGGAAGAGAAAATTACCACTCAGGCTCCTATATATTTTTCCTAACATCCTGTATACGATGTGTATGTATGTGCGTGCTACGATACAAAAAAGAAAGAAAGAAATTATTGTGATTTTTTGAAGTAAAAATAGGAATATAAAACTATATAAGCAGTGCACTGTCTTATTTATTTTTGCAAGGAAAATATTGAGTAGATATAAAATTTATAAATAAAACTATTTTTATACGTGAAAAACTTGAAAATGTCTCCAACAATTTTACATTTTCCTATATTATTATTTCTTATATATATCACTAGCTATAGCCCGCGACTTCGTTCCCGTCGATTTCTTTTTAGTATGGTTAAGAACTAAGAAATTTCTTAAGGAAGATAATATTTGTTTTTTTTTTATTTTTTTGAACGACCTATTTAAAAAACACACAGCCGTTGGTTTTAATGTGAAACGTCTATAATATACGTTAGCGAATCGCTTTTAAAGTTAAAGATTAAAATGAAAACAAGAAGACGCTGTTTTAACATGAGCTCACTACATAAGTGAAATATTCACACAACATTTTTGTTTCTAAGACTAATAGTTTTTTTTTTTATTATTAAGTTACGATGATATAGACGTTTTCGTTTCGGCGCGATTTTATAGACGTTTCACGACAAAAAGTATGCATAATACTTATGTATGTATGTTAATCGAGGGTCTAATATTTCTGCATGTCAAAGTTTAACCAAATTCGTTTAATAGATTTTGCATTAAAGAGCAACAAACATACAAACATCCCAACATTTCAATACACAATTTGAGTAATATTGACAATTGAAATAAAGAATAATATATCGTATTCAACGTTTACGTAAATTTAAAATTACATTTTTATGCACACAACGTGAATATAAAAAAAATAAATAAATAGGTAATAAATGTTTTATGATTTAATTTATTATAGTTTATACGAGTTAAACATGACTGATAAACGAATTATTTTATATAGTTTTAGTATAGTTAAATTGTTTTACGCTTGGGAAAGAAAATATTTCTTATATGTATAGAGAACAGACAACGCGTCCATTTCTGATTCGCACTTATACACACAGCGCCATCTTGTCCCACGCGAAGCAGTGCTTGTGTTATGGCAACTAGATAACGGATAAATTACATATACATACTTTTCTTTTGTAAATACATCTATATCTATACTAATATATAAAGCTGAAGAGTTTGTTTGTTTGTTTGAACGCGCTAATCTCAGGAACTACTGGTTCGAATTGAAAAATTCTTTTTTGATTGAATAGACAATTTATCCAGGAAGGCTTTAGGCTACATAACATCACGCTGCGACTAATAGGAGCGAAGATATAATGGAAAATGTGGTAAAAACGGGGAAAATTATTCATCTTTCAGGGCTAAAAAAAGTCCGCGACAGTATATGTCTATCTTCTAAGATTGACTCACTATAACATAATAATAGAAATAGATCCGACGGGGACGAAGTCGCGAGCAACAGCTAGTACATAATAACACAAAGCAACACACTGTAATTCTAGTAGTTTTTTTATCTAACTACCTATGACTGGTATTATATTTTTATTTTAAATCTTAATAATTTCGTTCTCATGTAAGTGAGTAATATGTAGTTATCCTTACTTCCTTACTAAGATGATAAATGCGAAAGTAACTTTGTCTCTCTTTACATCACGCTAAAACGACTGAAGTGATTAGAACGAATTTGGTACAAAGATAGTCTAAAGCCTGGGGAAGAACTAAGGGCTACTTTTTTTAATCAATCCCCTAAAGGTTGCGCGAATTTGTTACACCGATGATCTAGAGCCTGAGTTAAGACATATGCTACTTTTTATCTGGAAAAAAAGGGCTAAGGAGGGGGGAAGGCCCCCCCAAAGTTTATATGAAAGTCCACGCGGACGGAGTCGCGGGCAACAGCTATTGAATGATATATTAAATACACAAGATAAAGTAAAAAAACTAAAACCCAACTACGACAAAAAACGACGCTGAAAAAGTATAAAAGTACCCCATGAATACAGGTAAAGTCACAAGCAAATGCTAGTAATATATATATTCGAAATGTACAAGTGAAGCGCTTTAAAATGATACCAAACACGGCATATCTAGCTTAACTTTATTTTTTTATTTTGTCCGCTTTTTTTATTTTTTATTTTATATTTTGTCCGCTAGAGGGCGCCACATTGAATTTGGTGAAAATCTATATAGCCTATAACCAGCGGACAATTAAGACGCTTCTAATGATATGTCATTTGTCGAATTCTGATTAGTGGTTTAGAAGTTACGAGGGAACAGATGAACATACATACATACATACATAGCCTGTCAAAATCATAACCCTCCTTTGGCTTTGCCGTAGTCGGGTAAAAAACGCTTTGAATGATATTTCTTAACCCTCGCAGGGCGGTGATCTTTTTCAATTACAAATATATTTTTCCGGTGTAGGAATCGAACTTAGGACCCTTCGCGCAGAAAGCAGTTGTGCTACCATTTGCCTACCATTTGCATACCATTGCGCCAAGCGGTCGTCACTGATACGATGAATACCGTGACGATTCAAGTGTTACTATATGAATAAATATACTTTTCACTTTGTCTTGACTGTAACGAATAATCTATATATACTAATATATAAAGCTGAAGAGTTTGTTTGTTTGTTTGAACGTGCTAATATCAGGAACTTCTGGTTCGAATTGAAAAATTATTTTTTTAATGAATAGAAAATTTATCGAGGAAGGCTTTAGGCTACATAACGTCACACTGCGACTAATAGGAGCGAGGAAATAATGGAAAAAAAACAAATCAACAGGGACGAAGTCGCGAGCAACAACTAGTAATTAATATTATTCATTATTTCCAGAGTCTCCCACGGATTTAATACTGCCTTCGTCGGTAGATGCGTGTTCTAACGCCGCGGCTCTCCGACTCCTGGAGGCGGCCAGGACTGGTGATGTGGAAACTGCTAAAGCCATCCTGGACGCCAGGCCTAGACTAGTCAACTGTAGAGATGTGGACGGAAGACATTCGACGCCATTGCATTTCGCTGCTGGGTGAGTTTCAGTAGGATCTAGCTAAAACTAGACTCGGAAATTTTTGAGAGTGGTTTTAGAGGATGATTCTAAAGACTTGAAATTAAAAGGCAAAAAAATTTAATCTTCATTTGGTATATAGATATTGTTTAATAGTTATTTAATAATTTTGAAGTTGAAGCGAAGTTATGTCCGAACGAAAATAAAAAATAAGCGTCTATACGGTCGAATTGAGAAATCTCCTTTTTAATCGACTTCAAAAAAGGAGGAGTTAGTGAGGAGTCAATTCGTCTATATGTATAATTTTTTTTTTTATAAAAAACGTGTAAAACAATAAATGTTTGTTTGGTTAAATCTTTTTACTTAACTATTAAATCATTTCTTTAAACTACTTGAAATAGCGTATTACTTTGTGGGAAGCAAATTTATTTTTTGCTTTTTAAATTGAAGTCGGTTAATTTTTTGTTAAAAATTATTTTATTTTTTTCGAAGTCGGTTAATTTAAAAAAATCTGGAAGAGTCATCGTTGTTTCACCGTTTCAGGTATAATAGGTTACCGCTAGCTCAGCTGCTTCTGCAAAGGGGTGCTGATGTCCACGCGAAGGATAAGGGGTGAGTTTAATTATTTAATTTAATCCTTACTAATAGTATAAATGCGAAAGTAACTCTGTCTGTCTGTCTTTCCATCACGCTAAAACTACTCAACCGATAAGAACGAAATTCGGTACAAAGATAGTCTAAAGCCTATGGAAGGACATAGGCTACTTTTTTTTAAATCAATTAAATTTAGTCCACAGATGGTCTAAAGTCTGAGACAAAACATAGGCTACTTTTTAATTGGAAAAAAACCGGCCAAGTGCGAGTCGGGCTCGCGCACAAAGGGTTCCGTAG
>JADANM010006871.1:3368999-3381838 GCA_026213755.1 Eurema hecabe | reverse complement strand
TAGTGTGCAGTCGGGTATTTTGTTTTTTTAATAATAATTACTTGTTTGTCATAACTTTGCACTGAATGCTATAATGACAGTGGCGCTCTCTAACGTATAGTTGTTGAAATTAAAAAAGAATTTTTTAAGCACTCAATGCATTCATATAAAAGAGAAGTTTTGACAGTGTTAACTCAATTTTGAATTTTTGGACATTTATGACTTTTAAGAACTAGATGTTTATTTTTAATTTTTTTTTTATTCTATGAAGTGATGAGACGAGCTGGACGCCCTCCTGATGGTAAGAGTAACGCCAGCCCATAACCAATGTAATGCTATCCAGAACTTTGCTCCGGGCAGGGGTGCACTACATCGACGCTCCCCACTTTGAGTCATGAGATGTTAAGACTCATTAGCCCAGTAATCACGCTGGCTACAGTGTCTGAAGGGCACTGTGTGAGCGTGATTACTGGGCTAATGTCATTATGGTTGCTATTAATACAATAACAATTGAAATTAAAAATTAACTGTGAATGACATTATACTAACCTAGTTTGCAAATTAAACACAACGGATCCATTCTCACTGCTGACAGTCATCGGCACATCTCTGAAGCTCTCAATAATGCCATCCTTTTTATAGACATGATCCAGGTTCGTTTCCCCGAAGAATTTTATGGCATTGTGTTCGGGGAGAAATTCTATGCTTTCCAGGCCTGTAATATTATTAAATATATAATTAGAATATTTCTTTCTATAATATAAGAATTATTTCAATCACAGTTGATGAATTACAAAAATAAATACACAAATCTGATTTACGATTTAAATTTAAGGGATAAATATTATTTATTTTTATTAAAGTTCATTTTTATTTTCTTATGATGAACAAGAAAATAATATAGCCTGAGGCTGTTTCAAAAATATCAATTAAGTACTAGGAAAAATAATTTTGATGTTACCTTGACCGAGACGTAAGACAGCCAGTATAGTAAACGTTAGAATAAGATTTCCGATGGCGAGAATAAACAATAAGCACACTAGTGTCCAAAACACGAAAGTTTTACGCCCCTTATATACATTTTTGCTCACATCATTTCCATTTTTATCAGAATAATTGCTCTTTATTGCATTTTTGTGTAACATAGACGGGGCTTTGGTTATTAAAGCTTTTTCAGCGCGCTGCCTTTCAAGAGTGTTATCTGACATTGTTTCCGATAGCGGAGAAACTCCACGTAAATTGCTAAGCATTTCGATGTTTACGTTCCGCTTTTACGATAGTTTAAATTTAGCGAGATATATTTATATCTTTAACATTGACGCAATCATCTACATCCTAAACTCAAATTATTGAGCGAAAGATTTTAATCCTTATTGGTAGGTTACTGACCAATCAGGGTAAACTTATAGTGATGATAAAATCCGATTCTTTTAATCGATTTTCTTAAAGAATGTTATTTAAAAATAAATGCGTATTGTCATAAACAGATAATACTCTTTAACTTTTATTTATTTCAAAAAATATATTAATGTATAAATTCATTTCGAAAGTTTCACAATATAGGTTTGAATTTTTTTTGTACGATTATCCAAATACACCTTTGTCAAATATCATCAGTATGACAGTCGAGAAATTTGACATTATGCTTTGTAATCATGGCGTCGGAACGTTACAGTTTCTCGTTAACAACATTCAGGTAAATAATTATATTTACGCAATGTTTAAACGTTTTATATTGAAATTAAAAAACTTCTGATTTGTAAAAATAGTTTAGGCCAAAAAAAATTGAAGTTCACTTGTTAATTTTTAAGTTAACTTGCAGAATATATGTGAAGTCATCATCTATTCAAAAATTGTATATTACATTATAATATTTCAGCCCCTCTGGTAAATTGGTGCAAATCGAGTATGCTTTAGCCGCTGTAGCAGCCGGCGGGACCTCCGTCGGAATTAAAGGTAATTAGACTTTTAAAATCTCATAGGTTAGAACACCTCATACAATTCGCACAAATAATTCATGGTTTATATGTTGTTTGCATTGTAATAATATCTTTCTGTGTTTCAGCTTCGAATGGAGTAGTAATAGCCACTGAAAATAAGCACAAAAGCATTCTATATGATGAACACAGTGTCAATAAAGTGGAAATGATAACTGGACATATTGGTATGTGAATATAATACGTATTTTATAGAATTTAATCCATATATTACAATGCAAAATTCTTCATACAATACTTCTGTAATATTACAATGACTTGCATTTCTATGAAGCTACACAGAATTCTATAAACATTGAAAACCTGTCAGATCTCTTACTAAGTCTGTTAAAAAGCTTTATTGTAATATAATTTGCTTTAATTTCTAATTTAAAGGCTATTTGCAAATGTATGTAATACATGTCTTAACAATGTCGTAATTTTTTGAAAAGTTGTCAACGTCTTAAATTACTTTAATATACAATTTTCACATGACTTTCTAGGTATGGTCTACTCGGGCATGGGTCCAGACTACCGTCTTCTCGTGACACAGGCTCGGAAGATGGCCCAGCAGTATTACTTGATGTACCAGGAGCCGATTCCCACTGCTCAGCTGGTACAGAGAGTCGCTACCGTGATGCAGGAATATACACAGTCTGGGTAAATCAAAGCTATACTAGATTCTTCGTGATAGCTAACAATTCTACTTACTTAGGTAAATAATGTTCGTGCTTACAAATGTATCTAAGTGCGGCCTGTCTCTCTCTCTCTCTCTCGTTCTCTCTCTCAACCTCAACTGTTCAATGACACAGCACAGTGCAACATTTCAATCAATGTCAACTTTAAAAAGAAAAAATTCATTTGTTTTCTGTCACTGCAAGCATCAAGCACTTTTGAAAGAGCATGATTGTGTGAAGCCTTGTTGTAGTTGAAACATTCAATGTTAATCATAATTCTGTATCTCTTTAGTGTAATTATAGCTGAAATAGCTTTGACTTAATTATTCGAACAGAAAAACTAGTACAAAGTTGTCTTTGAAAATTAGTTCGGAATCAGGACCTTTTTTTTATGTGCGTGAAGTTTTTAAAATGTGAATTAGCTTTTATCAAAATTACGTCAATCATGAGAATCTTTGATAAATAAATCTGTTTATATTATTTACTACCAGAGTCTTTAAAAATGTAATAATTATGATATGGACAAACCATGAAATATATAATAGTTTACTATTCTATTATTATGTATTGTTTATTATATTCAAAAATATGTCTTATCTCTTCCATTTGCATACCAATGTTGTTGCCTGGCAGAGATTGATAGTTAGGAATTAGGCTGCCTCTTGTACATTATTATTTGTATTTTTTCATATAAGTACTTAAAGTGTGTTTTAAATTTAAAGTAAGTTTAAAAATAAAAGTAAGAAATACCTAGCAGGGTTGCACATTTAATTATAATGTTATCTCTGCAGAGGTGTTCGTCCGTTCGGTGTTTCACTCCTCATCTGCGGCTGGGACAGTGACCGTCCCTACTTGTTCCAATGCGATCCGTCTGGTGCCTACTTTGCATGGAAGGCAACTGCCATGGGCAAGAACTTTAACAATGGCAAGACTTTCCTAGAAAAGAGGTAAGTAAATTATAGATATTTTTCTGTAGGATACTCTAAGAAATAAAGTGGCTAAATTCCCAGTAATACTAATTTAACAGTATTTATTGTAACGAAACAAACTATATTTTATATTCCAGATATACCGAAGAGTTGGAGCTGGATGATGCTGTCCACACAGCGATCCTGACCCTCAAAGAAGGCTTCGAAGGTCAGATGACTGCGGACAACATTGAAGTAGGGATCTGTGATGCATCTGGTTTCCGGAGACTGGAACCAGCTCATGTTAAAGATTATCTAGCGAATATCCCATAATATGTATAATAAAAAGCTGTTTTTGGTGATGTGCGTTTTATTTTGTTTTTTATGTCTATTTTAAAATTAATAAAGATATATATCTGAAATCTACTGTTTATTTGAGTTGCCGTTTTAATGTAAGTTTTATATAACTATAAAATATTAAAAAAAGTATGGCAAGATATTCGTTATTGTCATTTATCTGGAAAAGGCGGGAATTTATACTAGTGTCACTGTGTCATCGCAAAGCAGTCCTCTTCAAACTAGCCAATTTTTATCTTAATATTTATAAATCTCGTGTCACAATGATTGTCCTCAATGGACTCCTAAACTACTTAACCGAATATAATAAAATTCGCACACCATGTGCAGTTTGATCCAACTTAAAAGATAGGATAGCTAACATCTCGGTATTGCCCCGGGAACGGGAAATAAAATATTTTCAGGACATTTATCATATTAAATATATTTACAGCGCCATCTAGTTCCAAGCTTAGCAGAAGCTTGTTATAGCAATTAGATAATGGAATAAATTACATATACATCACACTTTTTTTTATAAATACATACATACAATACATTGCAACACCCAGAAAAATATAAATGTAAATTACAAATATATTTTTCCAATGTGGGGACCGAATCCACGACCCTTCGCGCAGAGAGTAGTTTGCTATCACGGCGCCAAGTGGTCGCCAAGCTTAGTTCTATTATAGATTTTATATTATTATTTTTGTATCATTATAATATAAAATTTGTTTTTTATTCCTTATGGTTCTCAAGTCGGACCATCTAATTTTCCCTATTTTAGAACGGCAAGGCAGTCTTGAGGCACTCGCTAACAGTGATAGTTGTTGCTTAGGTAATCTCAGATGAATCTCTTACTTAAGTTATCATAATAAAAATGAAAAAAAACCTGAAAAAGACCATTTTTACGCGACTATAACTGCAAGACAAAAAATACTATTGGACTTATTTATATTGAAAAAAACATTATTCGACTGTATAATCACACTGAAGGATAAATTTATTATCTGTGTACTCTTGACGCTTATCTTATTTATTTATCTTGATTCTAGATGCGAAAAGATTTGCAACTAAATTTAAACATTTTTATCTGATCAAACAATATTTTCTAAGTATTTTCTGTAAACATAAATGGTATAACATAAAAATATGCAGTCTTTATACAACTAGCATTATGAAATTTATTAATAGTATACGAGGCAGACGACTAAATAAGAGATACAATATGACTTTAAATTAACACTCAAATAAGTAAAAATAAATTTGCTTCCCACAAAGTAATACGCATTTTCATTTAGCATGTCGCAAGCAAGCAAGTCGGTGCCAACTGCCAAGTAAAAAAATAAGTGTAGCATTTACTTGGTACAGACTTCAAAATTATAAAATAACTTAAATCATTTCTATATCCTCAGTGAAAATGCGTATTACTTTGTTTTTTTGTTATATATTATTTTATGAAGCACTCTATCTACTAAATACCGCATAAGAGTCGGTTGCGTAGGTTTAACTTTTAAAGTTTTATTAAAATTACTGGTATAATACTTAGTAAAATAGTAAAAAAGACAAAACTGAAATGTTCCTTTTTACGTTAAAGTCTAAAAACGGTTCAATCCGATTTGTTTTATAATAAATTTCGGTATCAATAAAAATTAGGCACAAGAAAAATTGTGTAAAATAATGTAAAAACTAGTGTGGACATGGATATTTGTAACATATTCAAGCAAAAACTAAATTAATAATATTTTATTGTCAGGCGTGGCGTGTTCTTGGATTTGCCTTGTTAGTTGTGCGCGACGGAACACGGTGAGGTTTAAAAAAATGCGAAAAAGAAACACGGGACGCAGGTACAATAAAATAGATGCTAATCACCAAAAATCACAGTATATCACAGTTTTGATAACAGATAACAAACATATGGTATCAAAGCGGTACGCAAGACTTAAGACTTACATAATCCTTTGCGCATTTTATAAATCGTGATTAGATCTCAATTGTAAAGATAGTAACTTCAAAATACTATTTTTATCGCTACTGAGAATTTTTTTTATAAATTTATATTTGGTTTATTGAATAAAATATTTTTCTTGAATATACCTAAGTAAAAAAAAAGTACAACATCACAATGACATACGATTTCATTTTATTATTTTTATATTTTCTGTTAACCTTGTGAATTTCTATTTGGTCAAAGTTGTATACACAATTAAGAGCAGCATAATATGTTAATATAAGTAGTTTAATGTAATTTTACCTGTATATATCTATTGTGTGAGCTTCTCAGTATATCCAAATAAATAAATAAATGATATTATAAGTAGTTATACAGTAATAATCCTTCCTTTAGGTCAGAGGACGGTATACCCCCTTTTTCAGTTTAAATGAAGTTTTTGGGTCAGCTGTACCAAACTGGTACATGGTAAAATAGCTTATAAGTACATAATACCTTAATAATTGAATAATCTTAATAGCACTTTATCTCTATCCCTCTTAAGTCATTTATCATTATTCGGGTTCAGTACTTCTAAAGGAAGTCTTAAAAAAAAACATGATCATATGCATAAGCATATGATCGAATTGAGAAACCTCCTCCTTTGTTTTAAATAGGTTAAAAACGACAGAAGGTACAGCGTGTCTCCGGACTCTCGCGAATAAGTTGCCGGCTTTAAAAAATGGGAGGTGAGGAAGGAAATTTTGAAATAAATAAACACAAATTAAATTTAAGTCTAAAGGGCGGCCCTATCACTGGAAGTAATTTCTTTCAGACAACTACAAATTACCACTTTCAGTGTACATAAATATTGTACTCTGATAGACATTTTTTTGGTATGGTTGGCAGCTGACCAATGTCATGTTATGGTAGGTGACCATCACCTATTAACAGACTTTTTTAATATAGAAACTGGTCACTACTAAACACCGGTTGTTTGCTGGCTGAATGAGAGGTTGTACCACCCCTGTTCAATTCACTCATAATGGCTTTAGGGTGTACTCTAAAATGTTTTTTAAATGTATTAAAATCTTTTATACGAAACCCTGTATGCCCGAGTCCATATCGAACTTGGCCGCTTGTTCATAGTATTTACACGAACGCTTTCAACAATAGTCGTTAAAATAATCCGCATAAAAGATAAGAGATAAAACCGATTATTTTAGTAGGTTAAATTATCCAAATTGATATCTAATTGACGTAAAAGATAATTTTTTTATATTTTTTATAGTTTACCGCGTTTTTAGCCGCGTACCCTTTGACGTAAAAACCTTTTTTTTCAACCATCTTCAAAAAAACGGAGGTTCTCAATTCGACCCGTATGTTTTTTTTCTATGTTTGTTACGCGATTTGAACAAATCTTTTTTCGGCAAATAGGTAATACCTCAAGGGTGGTCCCATTTAAATTTAATAATAAAAAAACAACCCCCAAGGCTGGAAAATTGGGGATGAACTCTTTTAAACGCAATATATCCGCAAGCATGAAGTCGGTTTTATTTTTTTTAAGTTAACTATACATTTTTTTAATAAAGTCAAAGTCGAAGTCAAATATGTCTATGCTTACTCAATAAAGAAACTAGTAACACAAAGTGTATTTAAAATTTGTGGAACTAGACTACGTATAATAATACTTTATACATTATACGTTACTAGCTGTTGCTCGCGACTTCGTCCTCGTCGGATCTATTTCTATTAGTATGTTATAGTGAGTCAATCTTAGAAGATAGACATATACTGTCGCGGACTTTTTTTTAGATAATTTAAAGAGGAATAATTCTTACATACATATTATTTTTGTATCTTGAACCGTTTTCGCAGCGCACGCAAAGAAAGCCTTCAAAGATGAATAATTTTCCCCGTTTTTTTCATATTTTCCATTATATCTTCGCTCCTATTAGTCGCAGCGTGATGTTATGTAGCCTAAAGCCTTCCTCGATAAATGCTCAATTCAATAAAAAAAGAATTTTTCAATTCGAACCAGTAGATCCTAAGATTAGCGCGTTCAAACAAACACACAAACAAACAAACAAACTCTTCAGCTTTTTAAATTAGTATAGATATTAAAAAAAAACGGATGGCACGAAGTTCCTTTCTAATTATATTATTCACGAATAGTTTCACCCTCAATTCTCTTGAACCAATTTATCTGATAAAAAAACACATATAAGTCGTTTGAGTAATTTGAAAGATTTAAGTATACATAGGGACAGGCAGACGAGCTTTGTCTAATATCTTATACTACGTAATGATATTAATGATTAGGTTACGAATTGTCTACATTATGCGATAGATGCAACAAGAAAAATAATTTTCATCACCTTATAATATGTTGAGGAGGTACACAGTACTAGTATATTAAGTGGACAAAAAAAACTTTAACAGTTCCAAGAAGTGAACGCCGGAAAATTGAAACAAGGAAAATAATAATCGAATTAATATTCTTCGATGATATACAATAAATAATATCATTGAATCTTATAAGAATCGTTTCAAGAGTTAAGCTGTATACCAGTATTCTATCAAATGAAAAAATACTCAAAACAAACATTATTCGTTTATTACGAAATACTAAGGTCATATTATCTGTATATACCAATATTTTAAATACAATATAAATATAGCAAAATATTTCTAAATTATCTCATACACCGTAAATTACCGAAAAACATTAGTTAGCATTTTCGAATCTCGATACAGATACAATATTAATCGATATTCTAATGTCAGCTGTCATTCGTCAGAACGCAAAATTCGATTCGAACTTCACATCGATACCGCGCGCTTGATAAATGATTCATTCACATTTCATTCGGGTCTCGTGTGTCATGGCGAACGCGTGCGTGTTACGGACTAGTGGTTTAATACTCTTATTATTTGCGATAAATGCGCTCGCCGTGTCGCCATGGATAACAACGGTGGATATAGATAACGCGTCGTGTAATGAGTTCAATTGTGATTACCGTTTAAAAGTGGCTAGTGAGTTTCAAAAGTGGTCGTTAACCTCGCAAGAGAGCGATCGCGGAGAAGTTTGTTATGATAAAATACAGGCCCAAAAATCAAATGTTTTCGCCCGAGTGACTGTACCCGTTTCTGATAAGCTGTATTTTTGTGTGGAAAAGGATGGTGTCTGGTATCACGAGGGCAGAGATTTATATTTGGTCGGAGGTGACGTCACCGCCCGTGTCCTACCACTGTGAGTTCCCGTTTTTTTTTATTTTACTTTGCGCGCGTTAATCAAATTCGATTCTTTTGTTACCGTATTTGTTTTATATTTAGAAGGTGAGTAATTTTGGACAGATGTGCGTCCTCCAGTTATGTTAAACGATGATTCATTTTTCAGCGGTTCTTAACGTGGGTAGGTTGACATATTTTCGGGTGGACATTTATAAGTGCAAATTGTTTTTGCAAATTACGAACTTTGGATCTATTATTTGCGTATGTTATATACGAATTTCGTACTGTATATACTTGTAGCGATAAAAAAGTTAAAGCGTATAAAGTATACATGCACCTGATATTACAAAGATTTTTAGAAGGCGTGTTTTAAAATAAGTTTTTGACCTATAAGAATCTTATGAGAATACATATTTTATAAGCAATATAATTATAAATTCTAAACTTTATGAGGATTTATTGGCTATTCTTTCATGCTTAAAGTTCTGAGGATATTTGGAGGATTTTTTTATCCCGGTATTGCCACGGGACAGGAATACATGTGCGAGTAAAAACACGGAGCGCTAATAGTGTTGTTTGTAATAATTTTTATAACCTAAAAAAATTTTATGTATGCATTTACAAGATTTTACTTAGTCTATCGTATTTATAAATTGTTACGTAATTTTTATATAGTAGGTAAGTCTGTACATATTACAAAGCTGTAGTGATTGTTTGTTTGACGGCGCTTATCTCTGAAATTAATTCTTGGAATTGAAAAAATATTTTGTGATCGATATTCTGCGACGAATAAGTAAAGATACACTTAAAGTAACACATTTGCCGGTTGATACTGTAGTTTTATGACTTATGAATTCGATACATGCAATGTATACGTAATACGTATGTATGTCTGGGTAAATCGCAACACAGAATATTAAAGTTATCCTCAATCGTTTAATATTATACCCACGTCGGTTCGCTTAAATATAAGTGACGTCATTTTAAATCCTTTCAAATTTTTGTTGCGTATGTTTGTGATTCACTATTATTGATGAACTAGCTGTTGCCCGCGACTCTGTCCGCGTGTCATAAAAACTTTGACCCCTATAAAGTTTTCATTATTTTAAGATGTATTCTGCTAACTATCCAAAAAACCAAAAACCATTAAAATCGGTCTAGCCGATCTCGAGTACTGTTGTGGAAGATTGTTGTAGAAGTGTGGAAGGTCTGTCTGCAACATTATACTATTAGTCTTTTGAAATCAGATATAATCTATATACTTTATTTACTAATATATAAAGCTGAAGAGTTTGTTTGTTTGTTTGTTTGAACGCGCTAATCTCAGGATCTGGTTCTGGATACTGGTTCAAATTGTAAAATTCTTTTTTTATTGAATTGACCATTTATCGAGGAAGGCTTTAGGTTACATAACATCACGCTGCGACTAAAAGGAGCGAAGGTATAATGGAAAATATGGAAAAAAGGGGGAAAATTATTCACCTTTGAGGGCTTCCTTTGCGTGCGCTGCGAAAACGGTTCAAGATATAAAAATAATATTGATGAAAGAATTATTCCTTTTTAAATGATCTTAAAAAAAGTCCGCGACAGTATAGGTCTATCTTCTAAGATTGACTCACTATAACATAATAATAGAAATAGACCCGACGGGGACGAAGTCGCGAGCTACTACTACAGCTAGTAAGTCATAAGCTATGGTTGTCACCCCGAGGGTCATGGGTATCCTATCGGTATCCGTTTGAATTCCCCTTCATCTACGTAACGCGAACGTTTGGGCATAGTCGTTAGAATGTTTGAAGTTCTATTACACAAAAACTTACGGAATAAATTCCGATACCAATGAAATTGAGATGCCATTTGTGGTGTTATTCAACCTTCTTTGTCATTTTGCATATTCCATATAATTTAGATGAGATATATTTGACATTGTCACATTTATTCAGACTGTAAATTTTAATAGAATAAATCCAATATATTTTGGTTTTTCGTTTCATTTATTATGACAATTTATTCTATTAATAAAAACACAGTAATATGGCTTCTTTAACGCTTTTACTAAAGCCCGAACATTTTATTTCAAGCTCTTTTTCTTTGAGAATTTTTTTCATGTCGAATAAGGAGACATTTGAAATGGTTGTGATAAACCGGCCCAATAAACATGACGTGAGGTTATGAAAAAAAAATGTCTCTTAGATAATCATTACATAGTATAAAACAAAATCGCTATCGCTGTCTGTCTGTCCCTATGTATGCTTAGATCTTTATAACTACGCAGCGGATTTTGATGCAGTTTTTTTATAGAGTGATTCTTAAGAAAGGTTTATATGTATAATACATGCAAAATATAGTACAGAAAGACTCATAAATTTAGAGGTTTCTAATGTGATGTCGTAAATTAGAATGTTTTGCGCTTATATTGCATACGCTGGCTAAACCCTACGAGATACACCAAAATATTGTATTATAGTATTGTCCACCTTAAAAAGTTCTACAAAAAACTTCGCAATGGCATAATATGTCTATCTCTTAAGGATAACCCACGATAGCCATTTCTAATCATTTACCTGTAATTGGTTATTTACGAAGTGATTTTTAACTACACATCATTAATCCTTATCCAAATAAGTATGTACCTTGAATAAATTGTGCATTTAAGCATGTAATATAAGTGAATAGTTCCGAAGATATTACAAATTTTAAATAGAGGGACATATATTGTTGCGGCCGGCCGGGGGTGAGATTGACGAAAAAGTTGCGAAACAGTGAACATTGTGTATGAGGACATTCTGTAGTTGCAACTGTGCGAAGCAGGGGCGGGTCGCTAGTAACAATTTTTTCTATGTCTAAACATCAAAATATTACTTAGATATAGCGCATTAATTAAAGTTACGGAGTGGTGGCTAATGACGTCACACCTCAGTAGAAAACGTACATAGCTGTGACGTCTTGCGATTTTTCAAATCAATGTAAATTAAGTTTTTGAATAAGACAATATCTATAAAATACAACTATTTTGTCGGATGGACATTAAATTATTTTTTTTGTTCACATCTCAATTCCGACAAGAGTGATGGCTCTACCACCAAACGGTGGTAGTTCAACGGTTAAAAAATCATTAATCATTACCTTTTAAGGAATTCCTCCTAAACTGCGCGATAGAATTCGATGCGATTTCACTACTACTACGCTTCGACGTTGGAATGTTAATAGTTGCTATAATACAGTATTAATGTCTGTTTGTTCGTGTTCCAAGGAGTAACTAGTGTCGTGTACAATTGTACTTGGAATTCATAGTGTTTGTGGTCAATGATAACGTACGGACAGATGTACTGACAAAATTGTTATATATACTATAAAAGTTTTGAAACGTCTGAAAATATGAATCCGAATGTGAAATTAATATGAAATGTGTTTTCAAATGTTTGACGGAATTCTAGGTATTAAAAAGACCCCAGGGCCCAAAATACACAAACAGCTTTTAACATAATATGTACAATGGAATTTTAGACATAAAATAATTTTTAACAAAAAATAAACCGACTTCAACTTAACTGATTTTTCTTGTTTTATATCTCAAGATAATTATTTAAATTACTTGCAAAAATATTTGGCCTACAAAATCTATGGTTTGATCAAAGAGTCCCCGTCTTTCCAACATGTATCGATAACGAGGTCATCGTAAATTATTACTAACCAGCTGATATTTATTTTTTTACTAAGTTAATTATTAGTATTATTTAACAAACATATTGTCCTACAAATTTGGTGGTACGTTTTTCCGGTCCTATGCTTAAAA
>JADANM010006871.1:3277411-3294763 GCA_026213755.1 Eurema hecabe | reverse complement strand
TAAATACTTATTGTGATTAATTGATAATTATTAGCTTAAGCATACTTTATATAAGTTATTATAAAAATATTGTTAAAGCATGATTATAGCTTTAAAGTACCGTAATGAAAGATAACCTCAAACAAAAACACAACCGTGGAAATTTGAGAAAAATAAATAAGGGTAAGTATCTGAAAGTTAGATTTAAGTTTACATTCTAATGCGGAAGGCATGTATATCTAATAAAATTAAGTAAAATATATGTTCGTTGTTTACAAGAATGGGTTGAAATGTGGTTAAAAGCTACCAATAACACTTCGTACCTCTAGGTTTACGCCAGTTGCGCTTAAGTTTGTCATAGCGGTCGGACTGATGTCTGATGAACCTTTTCGTCCTCTTTTTGACGATAGTCGGCCTATATACAGGTCTGATTGCCATTTTGAATTTGTTTCTTCCGCGAAACGCGACTGTGAACCACGCGGTGACACGGTCGCACGAAAAGGAAGAAGGAAAAGACAAGAACAAAAATTCCTAGAGTATGCGTGCGATCTCAATGTCAAAATTGAAATTTATAAATAATTGTAATCTGTGGTAGGAATGTCAAAACGGATATGGTTGGAGTTATTTTTGCGTTTATAACTTATTAATGTTATTAAAAAATCGAAAGCTATCAATAAATTGTTAATAAATGAATATGTTAGAATATCGTCATTAAAAAAGTAGAATTTAAATATAGTCAATATAATTAAAAGGTTTTATTCAAAATAAATAGTTTTAATAAACTAAAGATTGTAATTTATGTTTTACTTATCCCTAAGTTTTATTATGTCTTATTAATTTCTGAATCTGTATTTTTACACAGACAACTATTTATGACATAACAAATAATGCGCTCTAGGAAATTGAGAACAATTCGACTTGTCTATGCCACAGACGCCAAATGTCGCCATCGATCAATGACATTTTGTGAAGTTGAATTTATTGATATAAAGCGTTAATGTAAATAATAAACAATTCCAACATAAACGTCGGCTTCCAGTCGATATGTATGCCAAGGGCAAAGGCTCTACGGTACCTTCGGACGCTCAGGCTCGCGAGAAGTTGGCCCTCTATGTGTACGAGTACTTACTGCATGTCGGGGCACAGAAAGCGGCGCAAACTTTCCTCTCAGAAATACGATGGGAGAAGAATATAACGCTCGGCGAACCCCCTGGGTTTCTACATTCCTGGTGGTGTGTGTTTTGGGACCTGTATTGCGCCGCGCCAGAGAGGAGGGACACATGTGAACACTCGTCAGAAGCTAAGGCATTTCACGATTACGGTTTTGTAAATTCTGGATATGGGGTTAACGGGATCGGCCACAATGCTGGCCCGGCACCTCCTAATGACGGTAAGAGTGCTATTTTTACCGTTTTCGTCATACTAATAAAGTTTTTTCTCACACCAAATTGGATTTCTAGGCCATTGTGTTTCTTATCTTTTTGTGCAAATAATATAGTGTTTTCGACGGTTTATATGTGGAATTTACAGTTATACGTTGCCTGCTTATCTTTTGCATGGAAACAATGATCACTCTTCAAATATATGACCATGTTTGTACCATGACTACATTTATACTGCTTTCATATAAATATGATTGAATTCATATGCAAAATCAAATTGTTTTTTCAATATTTTGAGAAATAAACATGGAAGAACAGTTGACACAAGTTTAAATACTCCTGCAACAGATATTTCTTAGTAAATCTTGTATTTTTTGTCTGAATTAATATGTATTTTATAAATAATTTATTACTGGAATGTTATAGTACCACATTTTTAATCATTAATGTTAAATACTAGTATATTATTTTTCTCATTAGATAAGAAAAATTGTTTTTTTCACCATAGCTGGCAGGAATTTTCCTATGACCTTGAAGTTTTTTGCAAAACAGTTGATAATTTTAACAGAATTTCCAATTAACAAATATTTGACTTTAAGTAATAAAGGTGATGTTTATAAGTTACTATTTAAGTTATAACTAAAATCAAGACTAACTTTGGTTTATAAAATATCACAAACAAATTGTAATGCCACTCAAAAAATGTTGAGTGAATTGTAATGAAACTTTACAATATAATAGCTCAAATTGCGATATAGGATAATATTTTTGAAAATGGCTAGTAAATTATCTACATTATTATCATCTATATTAAATATTATAAAGAAGTAAAGTTTGTGTGTTTGTTAAATTGTGAGGGGTCAGGATCTACTAAACCAATTTTAAAAATTCTTTTACCAATAGAAAGCCACATTATTGGGTCAGCTAGTAATATAAAGTAAAAAATGCATACTTTTTGTTAATTAGTTATATTATACATGTCACCAATAACTTCATTAATGAAAATTAAAATAAATAAAAGAAATGTAAAATTATACTCTGTTTAAGGTAGCCTAAAAACTTAAATTTTTTGTTATAGTTTTCTATTGCTAAATCATTGTAATGGTTAATTAACTATAAAAATGTTTTACTTTAAGATATAAAAGTATGTATAAAATTTACCTATGTGTTATTCATTAGTTGACTCTGCTTATCTGTTTCAACATTGTTTCAAGTAGCCTACAGCCTTAAAAAATATTAATACTAAAAGATACTCTATTTATAGACCATACACATAACAAACATGTAAATTTAAATATAATAATAAGTGGCTTTGTCAGTAGAAAGCAATATCTGCTTGACATCCATGATAATAATTAAACTTTCACTTGTATTTGTATGTAGCTATCATAAAAAAAATTAACATCTAACTGGTAGTTCTGTAGATGAACATGATTAAACAAACATACTTAATTTTTATCTTAATACACTTCTTACAAGATGAAATCATTAGCGCTATTGCTATATTATATGTCCATATTACTTAAACAACAATCGTCCTATTCCAGGCATGGGTGGAGGTGGAATGCCTCCAGGTTTCTTCCCCAACTCCTCACTGCGGCCGTCGCCACCAGCACCACATCCGGGATCGCAGCCGTCACCCCACGGACCGCAGCCACAGTTAATGGGCACTGGACAGCCGTTCATCGGTCCCTGGTATTCCGGGGGACCTCGATCAGCAGTCAGAATGGGCATGGGCAATGATTTTAATGGACCACCAGGTTAGTTATCATGTTTTGAAAATAAGACTAGAACTGAATTATTAATGTGCATATACACGTACTATACTTGTATACAATTGCAAGTAAAACCACGGGCCGAGGCTAGTATATTAAAAATCTTACGAATTTGTTTTTTAAAAAACATGCTATAATCTGAGGAAGTATTGCAAATTTTCTGCCATATAGTCCATTTGAAAACTGTAAAAAAAGAGGTAAATAATACATATTGGAAGACTACAGGAGATGGTGTTACCCAAATGTGAAAAAATTATAACCCTTAATATAATAATAGCAATTAACACAAACAAACTCTTGAGCTAGTCTTACTATATTTATATATGTATATCTCTTTTTAAAATAAATATTTATAGATAATAAATACTTCATAGGTCAAGGCATGATGGGTAACTCGCTAGAGCGTGGCGGCGGCGGTGGTGCGGGTATGCTCGGAGGGCCCCGGATGACGCCGCCGCGCCCCGGCATGGGCCCCATGAGCCCCGGGGCCTACGCGGCCGGCATGCGGGGTCCCCCGCCGCAAGGAGCTGGTAAGTGTTTTTACAATGCTTTTAAATATGATGAAATATGTATGTTAAGAAACTAGTGTCCGATCCTAAACCTGTTAATATACATATTATTAGGCCTTATTTTGCTTTTTTATAGTTAAATTACAACTATTTTTTGAAAAAAATACTAAGTAGTCATTGAGGTGCAAAAGAGTTATGAATTAGCTGATAGCGAACATGTTGCCAGCTTCTGAGAATTTCCTTGAATTTGGGTCAATTAAAATAATTGATTATAAAAAAATTATTAAGTATCCTCATAAATATATAATTTAATAAAATCGAGTCTGCGTATTTATTGCCTCTAAAGCAGAACTAAAGTTCACGGGTTCAACTATTTAACTGGATAATGTAACTTTAGGAATGCCACCAATGGGCATGGGGCCCCGAGGAGCGTGGGCCGGAGGCTCCGGCGGCGGCGGGGGCTCCGCGCCTCTCAACTACAGCGGCGGGTCGCCGGGCGCGTACGGGGCCCCGCCGGGCTCCAACGGGCCTCCGGGGCCCCCGACGCCTATAATGCCGAGCCCGCAGGATTCTTCTAACTCGGGTAAGTGCTTAGTACCTTGTAGGAGAGTAAGTAAGAGAAAGAGTTGATTTTTGAATAAGAGTAAAAGGAGAAATTTTTAATGTATTATGAATTTTGGTTTAAAGAGTTTGGAAGGGAAAAGTAAAGGAAATAATAGGGAATTTTGGGGGAGGTAGGATTTTAAAGCTAAGAATTTGAGATTATTTTAAAACTAATGGAAAGTTAACTACAAAAGCATATTCTCAAATAAAAAACATAGCAAAAAAGTTGATATTTTTTTATTGATAGGATAGGCTAATCTGGCTAATTTATTTATTTATTTATTTATTTATCCTTTATTACATCTACCAAAATCACAAATTACATAAAATAACAAATATCAAGAAGTACACAGTTATATGAAAATGGCGGCCTTATCACTAGGCAGTGATTTCTGCCAGGCAACCAGAACTTGCATAAATACAAAATAAATGAATGGGTAGGCAAAGAAGTTAGAAACAACTAATTAATAAATAAAACTAATATTATAAGTGTGAAAGTATCGGAGTATGTTTGTATGTTTATTGCCCTCTCATAAGAGAATTAGTGAGTTTATTTGACTAAAATTTACCACTCAGGTAAACTCACAGGACACAGTTAGTTATTTAAATAAATTAATAACCTATGTGTTTTTATATGACGACCGCTAGCACAACTGCTTTCTGCGCGAAGGGTCGTGGGTTCGATTCCCACACCGGAAAAATATATTTGTAATTTACATTTGTATTTTTCTGGGGTCTCGGTGTTGCTATGTATTGTAGTATGTATTTACAAAAGAGTATGTATATGTAATTTATTCCGTTATCTAGTTGCCATAACACAAGCTTCGGCTTAGCTTGGAACTAGATGGCGCTGTGTATAAGTGTCCAGAAAATATTTATTTATTTATATATACTAGATATTAAAATGTATATATTTTTGTGGTGTATTATTTTTTTTATTTTTGTGGTGGCTTTTCAATGTGCTAAAATGGTTTATTTATAATATTGTTATGTTATATTTACAAGTATACATACTTACTATCGGACCCGTGCCCACTTCGTTGGGCATAATGTTAACAATACTTTTTTTATATAGCCTATGACACTCGGCAATAATGTGGCTTTCAATTGGTGACAGAATTTTTAAAATTGGTTTAGTAGATTCCGAGATTACCCCTTACAATATAACAAACAGAAAAACTTTACTTGTCTATAATATTAGTAAAGATAAATCTTTTTTCAATACTATTATATTAAAAGGGAAATATTGAATTGTTTGTTTTAATTGAATACGCTCCAAAAGTATGGATTGAATTCGATGAATTCTAAAACTACTTGACAGATTTCTATAAAATTTAGAATAGGAATAGTCTTCAGCTACGGGTTGAACATAGGCTATTTTTATTGTGAATAAATGTTTTAATAGGTGGAATTTGAGAATGACAGTTTCTATCGGAATACATAATAGCTTTCTTGGGATTTGTAGATATTAAATGTTTAATGCTCAAAACAATTGCGGGTAAAATAATTGAGCTGCTATTTCAATATATTTTATTTTAAGTATATGAGGGACAGTTTTAAAACGAACAGTGAAATATTTGTGTCATATTATTATAAAAAATATATTAGCAGGAAAAAAAGCTAGTAAAACTGAAGGGTATGACTAGTATATGTATTATAAGTTATTCGTTAATTGCTTAAAATACGTTCAGATGTAATAATAAAGCTTTTGTATTATTTTGTCTATGTTTATGTCAATGTACAGTCAGCAACAAAGTTTAATTCAAGTAATGGCATCTCTCCATTGATGTAACGGTATTTTTTTTTAAATTTAATAGTTGCTTCCATATGTGGGATTTAAGTCAATTTTTAGGATCTCTTGTATATACAAGTACTAGCTGTTGCCCGTGAATCCGTCCGCGTGGACTCTCATATAAACTTTGACCCTCCCTTCCTACCTTATGACCCTTTTTTCCAGTTAAAAAGTAGTCTATGTTTAATCTCAAGCTGTCAATCAAATGTCAAATCAATGTCAAATCTCAATCTGTGTACCAAATTTCATTACAATCGGTTTAGCGGTTTGGCCGTGAAAGCGTAAAATTATAAAAACGTTTCAATCCCTCGCGCAGCCTTTTGGCGACCGCTTGGCGCAGTAGGTAATACACCTGGCTTCTGCGCGAAGGGTCGTGGGTTCGATTCCCACACCGGAAAAATATATTTGTAATTTACATTTGTATTTTTCTGGGGTCTGGGTGTTGCTATGTATTGTATGTATGTATTTACAAAAGAAAAGTAATGTATATGTAATTTATTCCGTTATCTAGTTGCCATAACACAAGCTTCGGCTTAGCTTGGAACTAGATGGCGCTGTGTATAAATGTCCTGAAAACATTTATTTATTTATATTTATTTATTTAAAAAAAAGAAGCCTATGTCCTTCCCCAGGCTTTAGACTATTTTTATACCAAATTTCGTTCTTAACAGTACAGTAGTTTTAGCGTGATGGAAGGACAGACAGACAGAGCCATTTTCGCATTTATAATATTAGTATGGATGTACAGATTTACAGAGCTGGATATCTCGAATTCCGACGTGAAATTACTATAATGACTCTACTATTATATAAAAAAAATAATCCCATTTAACTTAATAAGAAAAAAATAATTAATCGTTTACGTTTCAAAGTACAAAAGATATTTATAAAAAACCTGTTTCTAGACCGATAAGTACTGATAAGTAGTTTTTTGTTATTTTTTGTGTTGCTAACTGTACTAAGCTATGGTCGTCTTTATGCATTTTCAATCAGCAACCGTCATACATTATATTCTACATTCACTCTTCCTTCCTTTTCGTTCGCTTGCTTCATTTTCGCATAACCACGTCACGCTTTTTCTATGTATTTCCTTTGTAGAACCCATGAACCATTTATGTTTAGTATAAGGGGTAGTTTTCCAACTAGATCGAAATCTTAATTAAAACGAAACAAAGAGGTGTGATACAGCGAATATTGTTTATGGGCCACTTTTATCTGTCAAATGACAGATAACGTATATTTGTCTATGGTCTCTAGTTGGGAACCTACGTTCAAACCCTGGTTGGAAGTCATAAAACGAGATCGAACAACGCTTGACTGCATCCATTTCCTTTTTAGTGGCCAGTATTATTTTTTTATTAACTTCCAAAGTTGGTTCCATCACACTTACTCACTTAGGCTTAAAAATAACTACGTAGAAACGTCTCGAACGATAACGGAAACGGCTGACACTGATGAGTTTTATGACTTCTGATCGCGGATTCGAATTTCGAATTGCAAGTTTGACGTTTGAATGTCAAAATGACGTTGCTGACGCGTTTTGCGCGGCAGGCGGCGACAACATGTACACTATGATGAAGCCGGTGGGCGGAGGCCTAGGGGCGGAGTTCCCTCTGGCCGGGGACCACGGCCCGGCGTCGCAGCACTTGACGCAACCGCCCACGAGCGAAGGTGCCACAGATTATCTATGTTTCATTTTTGAATTTGACATTTCTACGTAGTTATATTTTTAAGAGGTTAGGATTCGGATACGCGATTGAAGTGACTCCCGATGTAGGGTTAGGTTATGTCGAGAGTGAAGCAAATTGAACGTCAATGTTGGTATAAAAATTGTTGTTTAACGAATTGAAAAATAAACTTTTTTTAAACTGAGACAAAGATATTTGCTGACAGTGTTATGTGACAGAATGATTGATAGTACCAGTAAAGATTATTGGAAGAAAAACTAAACTAAAAATTCCGTTTATGTAACGTTTTTTTTATCATCTATGGCGAGTGCAAAAAGGCATTTCAGCCTATATTTTTAGATGGCAATACTTTTTTCAAATTGCCATTTGTTTGAAAATGTTAGTTGTATAAGAATGTCGACCACCTGTATTTAGTCTTATAATACTAAATTTTGCGTTTAGGTTTAGGCGGTGTTGACGGGATGAAGTCTTCGCCCGGGGGTGTGGGAGGGGGTGGCCCGGGAACTCCCCGGGAGGACTCCGGATCGGGCATGGGTGATTACAACTTAAGTAAGTATTTAATGTAAATTGTCTTTATTTCTTGTCGCATCTGCGTTGCCTCTTTCTTGCCTAGATTTTCTTCCCTGCCAATGGGGACAGTATTACATAACGTTAATGGATTTTTTTTGTTGGTTTGGTCACGGGGTGTATGTACGTAATCTTATATTAAATGAAATATTTTCTTTGTAATTATTATCGCAATAAAAACATATCTGTGTGATTCTTAATGAAATTTATTACGATTAAATGATAAAATTTGATAATTTAAGAATGTCCATTTAAAAATTCCCTCGGAAATTTTCATAATAAGAAGTGACGTCATCGTTCTCTATTTTCGTTCAACTATTTGACAGAAGCCGCCATGTCTTCATTCGAACTGTCATTCGATACGATACCTTGACGTCACTTCCGTTTAAGTCGCTCAAGAAGTAACTGTAATTCTAATATATTTTTTAAGTTTAATATTAAGGTTAATATTTTTGAGTACTGTAATGATATAATAATAACGTCTAGAAACGTTAAAGAGATTACAAGTTAAACGTGCATATACCCTATTATTGCAATTTAATGAAATTGTGTAATTTAATAATACTAATAATTAAAATGGCGCATGTATTGTATCATGGTGTTAATAAATTAAATTAACCGAAAACAAATCGATTCTGAATTGTGTTAAATGTTTGTAAATAAGGGAAATATAATATTTTATAATAATTCTGCCTTTAAATTTTGTTTTCAAACACCCTGTACGTACTGAGACACTATTGAATACATCCTGTAGTTGAGTATACTACTGGTCGTAATTGTGAAAGTAATTGTTTCTACGCAATGCACATGTAAAGGTGATCTTTTAAAGTAATTTACCAAAAATGCATTATCTGTTAATATATTTAAATTAAAATCCGTAGCGAAAACACTTTTGATATGGCAACCTTGTAATATAACATGTTTTTTTAATTATAACAGATTTTATTATTGTGAAAAATATGCCTAGTTTTCGTTTCAATTTCTGATTAGTAATATTTTAAATGATTTTATAAAATCTAGATTACTCAGACTAGCTATTACTAGAAATACATAATATATCGAAATTGATCAGTTTTCCTAACATCAGATGATAAAATTAAACAGGTATTGTTGATTTCTGATCGAAAGGTTTCGGTGGGCCGGGCGGGGATCAGAACGACCAGACCGAGTCGGCCGCCATCTTGAAAATCAAAGAGAGCATGCAGGAGGAGGCGAAACGGTTCGAGAAGGATCCCGACCACCCCGACTACTTCATGCAGTGAGCGGGCGGCGCGCCAACCCACTGGAGGAATACGCTAAATTGTCTATGACTCGCCGGCCGTGGCGCCAAACTTTGACAGTGACAGTGACAGTTGACAATGACAGCTGTCGGACTCGAGACTCTCAAATCTCGCAATGTAAACGACGTGATTGTAGATATTGCGAGTTTGGGAAGCTGAAAGTGTTCGCTAAATTGTCCATGACTGGTTCTGGAATCTTGATAGTGAGGGACACTGACAGCTGTCAAAAACGAGCTTTGCAAAACTTGTTCACACAAACAAAATTTGATATTGGCAACGGTACTGTGAAATCTGAAAAAACTGAATAAAATTGAATATTCTACGGAAGTAATTAAAATGGAAGTACAGATTGTGAAATTTGGTTACCGTAAAGTCCGAAGATTAGAAAGAGAAAGATGATTGCGGCACTGAAATTATATATTATAGGTGATAATATGTTGACAGATAGACTACCGAACCATACTATCTCTTTCTAATTGACGTACATTTTAAAGTATGGCAACCTAAATAAAACTTCCAGAAAGAGCCAGATGACTCGGTTCTATTCAGCAAGTATAATTAAAATCATCAAAGGAAAATGAAATAATTTTATATTGCAGATAAAAAAAATTAGAACGGAATATAAAAAAGCCGTTACTAAACGTCAGCACTTAAAGTTATACAAGTGAATAGGTTTTTGAACTGAACTGACAGCTGTCAATTTTGGCGCCAAATTTCGCGAGTACTGTCTTTGATCTCGGAAATGGGAGTCCAGTGTGTTGGTGGCTCGCGTGATCTGAGTATTTTTTTCCTTATTTATTAATTTTCAGCGCACTCTATACAAATAATTGCTTTTTGGCGGCTTATGTTCGAATCTAGAATACAAATGAGCTTAACTGTAATGTCAGAACTGGTGTTGTCCCTTTTTAACTCACGTGAATGTAAATCACCTTGTCTCTCAGTTTTTAGTTATTGCTAACAAAATATAATTCGAAATATTTCACTATTGATATTATATAAGTTCAATTTTCGTTGAACATTAATGTAAATTATGTCTCCTATAGAAACGTACTGTCGTATGTCCCTTTTCAATTTTGTTAAGACGAAAGAGATGGATATATGCAGACGGTCAATTAGCTTTTTGACAAGTTGAAGTGACATAAGCTGTCAAAAACATTTACAGCACATAGAATTGGAATAAGCGTAGCTTGTTTTTGCAATAAAAATGAAATCGGACTTTGTTTTGAGTAATTTTTTATTTTCAAAATGGCGGACATTTTGTCTTTTTTTTATGAACAGAGTTCGATTTGTCTTAATATTTCATCGGTCTAGCGCGGGAATTATAGGATTCTAAAATGCAGATTAAATGTCGGCACGTAAGTTGTATCTGAAGGTTTTTGGGTTTAGGTACAGTCAGTTACAGAAATTGATGTTACTAAACATTTCGACGAGACGAGTTCTCATTGAGCTGCCAACAAAAAAACTACTCAGTAGTTTTTTTTTAATATTGAATGTGTGCATTAACTTTTAAAATTGCCTGTAACTAGGGTTGCTAAATTGTATAGTGATTTTTTTATATACAAAATTGTCAATATTAAAAAAAATGGTGTCCAGGGCAACATATTATATTTATAAACTAATTAATAAATGTAATATTTAATCAACTTTTTTTCTAAATAAATAATTTGTTACATCGTATCAGATAATATCAAGGATGACCGCGAAATATTGCTTATAACATTTAGTTCAGCTTACTTGCCGACGTCGTAAATATTGTTTCCAAGTAACATCAGAAATGCCTTCTGTTTAAATTAAAAGTATATGACCTCTTTGAATTGAAAAAAAAAAAGTTTGACGTGCCGATAACTACGGTTTGACAGTTGACATGTGTCAAAATTTCGCGCGCCAGGCCCCCGCGTTGTAGAACTAGTGACGTTCCGTCATAAATCGATAAATGTATTAAACATTATTATTTGTATTCTGATTTATTATGTATGTAATATTTTATTAAATATACATAGAATTCTTAATTTAATTTTTTTATATAAACTAAATGTAATGTGTATAATTGATTTTTAACGTATTCTCTGTAAATGGGTGTCCTTCGATGTTTTTTTTTAAATCGCTGTTTGCGTCAGCCAAGATTACTTAATGTTTAATTCCAATTAATGAAATTATTTTACATATAAACTTTTTTTTAGTTTAAAACGGCTAGGAAATGGAATGAATTTTTATTAATCTAGGAAATTTACACGAAAAAATATTTGCATATCGATTCCGGAAGAAGTTTTTATTGAGATTTGTTTTTTTTATAAAGGTGTATCAACTATCAAGCCATTTAATAGAATTCAGCAATGCACGTTTTTGTGGGAGCGTCGAATGGTCTATTTATACATATATAATTGTATATGTTATTTAAAATAACAAGATCCGTAACTTCATATATTTTCAAAGGAAATTAAATAAAATTTTGAACGATTCAAAACGGGTGAGAAATCGTATTATTTTACGACTTTATCCCTAATATATCTTCTATCTTCTTGTCTCACGAATATCCATATATTCGTGGGACGAGATTTTAATTCTAGGTTTTTTTTTAATACGGAAAATTTGTCTCTTGTTAAGGATCGTTTCAAAGTATTTATATTTGCTAGACATATGTCAACTTGCGGGTCTTGTAATCTTACGGTGACATATAAAAATCTTCCATTTTTTATATAAATTATTATTTAGATTTTGTGTTAAGATTTAATGTTCCTAGATTCGTATGTTATCCATAAGTTCAGTTTGCAATGTACCGGTCCGTTCTTCAGTAGGAATGTTCGTTTTCTCTCATAATCTAGAATCATTATAATCAATGAATTTATTTATTTTAGCGATCTTGTAAATATGGAACATATTTTTTTGTATATACAGGTGTTGGAGTTTTGATTGGGTGTTTTTTTTTGGCTGTTAAATATTCTGAATCGCGCTTATGACATTTTTCTTTAACGCTATATATACATCTTGGTGTAAAAAATCACGCCCGTTTTGGTATGTACTTAGGTAATTTTGTAGTGTAGACGTTTTGAGCTTTTTGCATCAAAAAATATTAAATTTTTAACTGTAACGTACATATCTAAACTCTAACACACCTGTATATATTTCTGGTACGCAGTCGGTGTATATTTTTTTATTGCGAACATTTTTACACGGCGAGAGACTTCGAATGGGTGATCGATTTTCGAACAAGAAAATCCTCGCGCACTCGAAAAAGCATTTATTCAGATTAAATTATTGATTTTAAATATTTATCAATTGAATAGGCGTAGCAATGCGGACAGCCAAATATAAGGAATTGAGCCAATCTTTGGTCGTCCGCCCGAATGGAATTTCGAGAAATTTTTGTACTAAATAGAGTTCTTTTCGATCAGGTATTTAAATAGAATAGTTTTTCTTTTCTCGGGGTGTATGGAAATTTGTATAAAATAGTTTTATTATAGCGAGATTTTCGGTGAGGCGGTAGCGACTAAGCGAGGGCGACGCCCTGTCCATAGTTATATACAAGTTTTTGGTCCTCTTAGTGCCGCGGGAAGGTCTACGTCATGTGTCAAAGTGACATTGACAGTTTAAGTGTCGATGGCCAGCAATTTTAATTTGAGATAGCAAGGAGTTAGGTCAAGGTTGAAATTAAAAAAATCGATAGTTCGTTATCGATGTCGATGGAATCTCTACATCACTAAACATTTCGGAATAATATTGTAAATAAAATTCGTTATTTTTCAGTTATTGACTAACGGGACCGAGAATTTGTAGAATCGTGCAGTGTTAATAGTTTTAAGGTTAGCGTAAAAGTAAACAAACAAAAAAAAATGATGAATAATGCAAATATGGACATTGCAAGATTTTTTAAAAGAATTTTATTGGTTTATTTTTTTTTATTTAAATAAAAATGTGTAGTGTGAAGTTGTACGTTGTTTTTAAGATATAGTCCGGCCGTATTTAGAAGGCGAGCAATTGCCTTCACATTCGGTTTAACTGTATATTTTTAATTATGTTTAATTTTTCGTGAGTTAGGTAAATGAATTATTTTTTCTTATCGATGTACTGTTTATATACTACATAAATAGTTATTATATATTGATTGGTCGTTTCATTTGATAAACCTTTTTTAAAACAATAATAAATAATTTATAATACTATAAACTATTTGATTATGTTTATGATTGAGATAAATAGATAAATTAATCTATTTTAAAATGCATTTTAATAAAGTAAAGGCTGAAGAATGGCGTCAGAATTTCGTCAAATTGTAGGCACCTACATAAATTAAACTTTAGGACGCTATTGAACAGCGCCATCCAGACCCACGCTAAACAAAGCTTGTGTTATGGCAACTAGTATGTATGAGTGGCATACTTTTTAAATAAAAAAATAGACAAAACTAATACGCAGTTTTTATATACAGTGGGATTAACACCACTTATATCCTAAACGAAATATTTTACGGTCTTACGCAGGCGAAACCGCGATTCGAAGCTAGTCTAAAATAGAATCTAGTCACGCAAAGTGGACGCGGGTTGCAGTATTCCCACAATTGTTTGCCTACAAATCAACTCTATGAATATCAACGACGGTACCGTCAGCAAAAACAATAAATGCTTCAAAGATTAAAAAGACTTATTATTGTATTAACGAATGAAAAGAAGACAATTCTTGGATCAGTATTAACGCTTGCAGGAGAAAATGCATTTTTAACCGACTTCAAAAAAAGGAGGACGTTTCTCAATTCGACCATCGACCATTGCTTTTTGTGTGAACATTTTGTTATGTATATTAATTTCCAATTGTACTTTTTTTTAACACCCACTGCCTGCGACCCCTACTGGGGCGGTAAGACGAAACACAGTAGTTTTTTATCGGTATTATATAAAAATCTCAAAAGTTTATATGAAAGTACACACGGGCTGAGTCGCGCAGCTACAGCTAGTAATCCAACTTAATAGTTAGAATTTGTCGAAATAAAAGAATTTCATTGCGACGGTACTTCGTAATAATTTATTAAATCACAGTCGCTTTTGTTTAGCGAAGCCACCCTTCAATATTCAAATCAATTATTCAAGCAACTACCTCTTCGAATTCTAATTCATATTTATTATCGAATATCGTTCTTACCACCACAGAGTATATAATCGCAACGGTTATAAAACTAAGAAAATTTATTTGTAAAATAGAATTTACATTTGACACTTACGTGCGAGTGTTGGCAACATAAAAAATATTAATCTAGTAAAAATACTTTTAAAATTATGTACAATTAATTGTGATGTTTGAAAAATTAAGAATAATTTTTTATATGTTTTTAACGTTACTAATACCGTATATATTACAAGAATATATTTCGATAATTTTGATTAATAAAGTGGGTCGTTGTTCTTCATGTTCGTCTTGTAGGAATTAAAGATGGCGTTTTATTTTTTCTTATTAATTTTTCTCATCAACATCGGAAGTATTATTTCGGAAAGTAGTCTTCGATATGGTAAGTAATAGATTTATTGAAGACTATTTTTTCACTTTTACATTCGTTTTAAATATTTAATTAGGTATTTGATTATGATGTAGGTAGGGTATTTGTAAATTTAAATTCAGTCTTAAATCTACGTGCTTCATCAAAGAGTATATTGTTTTCAACTCTTAAAAAAAATAAATAAAAAAATAAAATAAAATTTATTGTCTTCTGCACATACAAAAACAAACAAACATTTTATGAAAAATATTAAAATGAGAAAACAAAAGGAAGCGTCTCAGCCTGTGCTGTCCCGAAACCGAAGTCCGAGACCGCGCTGTTTTTCAGACGCTCCTGGCTCCCTGTGATGTTGTGCGGGAGCAGGAGGGACAGGCGCAGCAGTCCAAGTTGACTTTTTAGTATAAAAAAAAAAAATCTTTTCGTTCGTATTCATGCAAGTAATATTGGCTGGCAGAAATCACTGACTAGGCATATTTACGAGTACATATACGTACTTCTTGATATTTTCTTGTTTTTACTTTTAGCAATTTGTGATTTTGGTGTATGTTATAAAGGATCATAAAATAAATATATTTTAGTTAATAAAATTAAAGTCATAACATCGAATCAGTGACAATATTTTTATTACGAAAATAGCACCAATTACAAAAAAATAATAATTTTTAACAAAAAATAAACCGACTTCAAACTAAAAAGCAAAAAATAAATTTGCTTCGCACAAATACGCATTTTCATTTAGTATATAGAAATGATTTAATAGTTATTTCATAATTTAAAATCGATACCAAGTAAAAAGATTTAACCAAACACTTATTGTTTTAAGAAGTATTATTATTATTAGAACATACATAAAAAATACATACAGACGAATTGAGAACCTCCTCCTTTTTTGAAGTCTGTTAAAAACTAACTAGTATTTCCTCTGAATAAACCGTAACCGTGTTTTAATTTTTTTTGCAGTATTTATAGTAGAAAACCACGATGAAGATTTACCAGGCCAAATTGGAAAGGCGATTAAATCCACTGAAGAGAGTACATCTGGTCTTCTTATTAAAGACGACATTATTATTTTAGACAGAGAAAATGACGAAGAAGCTTATAATAAATGTAATAATTATTTTTAAGTTGGCAACATTTCTCTGAACTAAAGGACGATCCAGTCAATCCACTGACTGACCGTTAGGTTCCAATGTTTCTACGTAAAGAAGTTGTATATATTTCCTTTTAAAAATATTAAAAATTCTAAGTCGTACTATGAACATTTAACTGTTACCTATATGTAACCTAGTTAAATACTTGGCGGCCACTTGGTGCAATGGTAGCACTCTTGCTTTCTGCGCCAAGGTTTGAGTAATTTCAATCCCCACATTGGACAAATATACTTATAATTTACATTTGTACCTTTCTGTGCTCTGGGAGTTGTTGTGTTTTATAAGTATGTATATATTTTTAAATGAAATTTTGTTATCTTTCCATAGTCTAGTTGCGACAATAAACACTCTAGAAGGCGCTGTATTTAAATAAGCGTCCCAAAGTATTATCATTACTTAAACTATATTAATTTTTAGTCTGTTCATCGTTGTCTAAAGGAGTGTCCGCTGTAATAGACCTCTCCTGGTCGCCATGGGAACGGATCAAAGACTCAGGTTTACCGATTATAAGGACGTTTCTAGATTCTCAGCAGCTAGTCTCAGCTATGGATAGCTATCTAGAATCTAGGAACGCGTCAGATGCTGCTATCATTGTTGAGAGTGAGAGCGGTGAGTATCCTTCTTGGGGTTTGTTTATATGGTCTATGTTTTTTATTTGATGGTGGATCAGGAGGTTCGCTTGATCTCTCTCATCATATTTTTTTTGCTCAGTGGGAGCATTGGAGTCTCATTTTTATCTTTCTGCCCTAATCTAGGGTAGATTAGGGCTGAAAGATAGTTTTAGATTAGTCGCAAGTTTGTTACAAATCCTTCCCTAATTCCCTATTTGAAGACCAACCTATAAAAGTTCATCGGTGAAAGTGGTCACTTATAAAACACCAATAAATACATCGTATGATTTTACTTGGTCAAAGACTAATAGTCCGGGATCCCTGGTACTTTTTTCCTATTGATTATTCCGGTCCTTGCTAGCTCTGTTATCTGTGTGTGTCTACAAATCTCGTTGGGTATAGGAAATAATTGGGCGTCTCATCAAAATAAAGCTACTCACGAAAAATTAGCTTGATAGTACTCAATTGGAAAAATGTACCAGGGATCCCGGACTATAAGTTAATTAAATATTAATTATAATTAATTAAAT
>JADANM010006871.1:3127644-3143792 GCA_026213755.1 Eurema hecabe | reverse complement strand
CTTTGTTGTCTTTTCGGGTGGGTAAGGGCTAAATTTAGCGATTTTGCTCGCAAAATTAGTTATCTTTGGTCGTTGTTGTTTTGGTTGGTTAGGGCAAAATTTTTAGTAATTTAGTTCGTTTTGTTTTTGTTTTCGGATGGATGAAGAGGCACCGGAGCTAGCCACTCCGGTGTCGCTTCGTGGAGGGAAGGAGTTGAGACGGCGTTCGCTCCGTGCTGAGCTTGCTCGGTGCGATGCGGACGCCGCCTCGGCTCGTGAAGGGGACCCATTAGAGGAGCTAATGCGTCTCCGAAAGTCCCGCAGCAGCGGGAGCGAGGGCGGTCGTGCGAGTTCTCGCGAGAGCGACCGCAGCTCCGCTAGGGAGCTGTATAGGGATGGTCGGGTGCCGTCTGTGGAGCTGATGCCTGGCTCGAACACAGACGGTACCGTGACCACAGAAACCGGGAAGGGGGACGGCAAGCGTGCGCTGTCGGAATGTTCTTCCGACGCTTCGGTTTGCCTCCCGCCGAACCGACAAAAGCCGAAGCGAGGCAGGGGCAAGCCCCCGACGACGGGGGAGTTCGTCGGCCTCGCTAAGGCAAAGGAGGCGCTTGAGAGGGCCCAGAGGGCCGAGATTGATGTGGAGGCCGAATCCGGCATCTTAAGACTGACCAGGGAGATGGACAGCGTTCCGTCGGACTCCCTGGCTCAGAGGATCGAGGCAGGTGTGGGTGTTGTCCTTGAGGTGGCTAAGAAGTCGGGGCACCTCAAGGGCACATTTGTCGCAGCCATTAAGAGGGCAGCGACGCAGATTAGCGAGGCCGCAGCGGATCTGTCCGTGCGCTCGGAGGCGGAGGAGCTTATACTCCTCCGTTCTGAGAATTCCTTGTTACGGACGGAGCTCGCGGAGATCCGCGAGGAGATGGCGCGTTTTCGCGCGGAGAGGGGTAGTCCAAGGGCGCATGGCGCAGTGCTGGGCTCCCCACGGAGTTTGGCGACCGAGAGGGCTGCATTGGTTGAGGAGGTGAGGTCGCAGGTGATGCTGGACGTAGCACCCCTGCTGCCTCTTAAGGAGAGTGCCCGACCGCCACGTCGGGGAGATGCTGCCGCCGGTTCCATGGCGGCTCCTCCCCTCGTGGCGAGTGAGTCGGAGGCTCCTTCCTCCAAGAGGACGCGGAAGAAAAAGAAGGCGAAGGCGGCGAAAGCCGCTGACGCCCCGGTTCCCTCCTCCTCGAGCGCGGGCCCCAAAGGGCCGAAACCGCTCGAGGAGGCGTGGAACGTGTTAGTGCGGAGGGGGCGAAAGGCCCCCGCACCAGCACCCGTCCCCGCCCCTGCACCGCGGGTGCAGAGGGCTTCTGCGGCGTCTAGTCGCCCTCCTGCTACTCCTAAGGCGCCGCCCAACGCGGCCTACGGGCGCCTTACGAGGCGCCGCCCAACGCGGCCCGTAAGGCGCCGCCAAAGGCGCCAGCGGAACAGAAGAAGAAGAAGAGAAAGCGTGGGCCCCGAAATCGGAGACTACGGCAGCCGAAAACGACTGCCGTGGTTCTCACCTTAGAGCCGGAGGCCGTGGAGGGAGGTCTCACTTATGAGAAGGTCCTCTCCACGGCTAGGGCGCGCGTCAGTCTCCCATCGCTGGGGATTGACGGCGTGTCATTCCGCCCGGCTCTCACGGGGGCCCGGCTAATGGAGGTGTCGGGTGATCCGACGGGCGAGTTGGCGGATCGCCTCGCTGAAAAATTAAAGGAGGTGCTGCCTGACTCCGTCCAGGTCTCCCGCCCCGTAAAGTGCGCAGATTTGCGCATCTCGGGGCTGGACGACTCAATCGGAGTCGAGGAGATGCAGGCGGCGATCGCGAGGGATGGCGGCTGTGGGGTGGGACTCGTGAGGGTCTCCCCCATCAACTTCGGCCCCTCCAGTGTCGGCAGCACGGTGGCTTCGGTCCCCGTTGCTGTCGCCAAAGTACTGGAGGCGCGCGGCCGCCTCCTAGTTGGCTGGAGCTCCGCCCGTATACGGCTGCTGGAGCCCAGACCCCTCAAGTGTTTCCGGTGCCTTGAGCTGGGTCACGTGGCGCTCCAGTGCCGATCGCCCACTGACCGCAGTAAGGATTGTTTCCGCTGCGGTCAGGAAGGCTACATCGGGGCGGAGTGTACCGGCGAGCTCCGCTGCGTGGTGTGCCACGCGGCGGGCAGGCCGGCGGACCACGTCGGGGGGGGGGGGGGCGCAAGTGTGCCCGCCGCCGGCGAAGAAAGGTGGAAAGAAGGGTAGGGCGGCCGATAAGACCCCGGCCGCCTTACCCCGAACGACCCAGGCGCGAGAGCTCCCGGAGGAGCGTATGTTGACCGGCTATGATGGATAGTACGGTCCAGCATGCGTTCCTCCAGGGAATCTCAATCACTGCGCCGCAGCTCAGGACTTGCTCCTGCAGTCTATGGCGCAGTGGTTGATAGACGTGGCGGTCGTGGCGGAGCCCTACTTCGTGTCCTCCCAGCCCAATTGAGCGGGGGATACCGGGGGCTCCGAAGCGATCGTCGTCGCCGCCTCCGGACCGGACGCAAAGCCCTTGACCGTACGGGAGAGGGCACCCGGTCTGGTGGTCGCGACCTGGGGAGGGATGTCGGTTGTGGGGGTCTACTTTTCCCCCAATAGGCCGCTCGCCGAATTCGAGCGGTTCCTCGATATAGTGGGAGCTGCTCTTCTGAGTCGCGGGCAACAGATAGTTATTATATAAATTGTTTTATTTTTAAGCTTATTTGGTCCATTTTGATATATACCAATATATTTTTTATAATTAAGGTCAAGAAAGGTTAATAAAATTTTATTGTTGAACCTGTGTTTTTTCTTACCCTTGCTCACACATGGCATTCATACACACATTGTAATTATTCTAATGCACTCTCTTCCTCTATATTTATAAAACAAAGACGATTTTGTTACAACACATAACTCGAGATGGGCTAGACCAATCTACATGGTTTTAGGTTCGTTGGATTTATCCCCGCCCCGAATAGCAGAATACATCTTAAAAATAAGGAAAGGGGGTGTCAGAGTTTATATGAACAATGATGTGCAAGTGTCAGTGTGCTCCGGTCTGTAGGGCACTGTGGCCAGCGTGATTACTGGGCTAATGAGTCTTAACATCTTATGACTCAAAGTGGGGAGCGTTGATGTAGTGCACCCCTGCCCGGAGCAAAGTTCTGGGTAGGACTGCATATTTGGTTATGGGCTGACGTTTTTCTTACCATCAGGTGGGCGTAGCTCGTCTCACCACTTCATAGAAAAAAAAATATATATATGATAGTCCACGCGGACGGAGTCGCAGGCAACAGCTAGTAAATAATTTATCATCATACATACTGACAAATTAAGGATACGAAAGTATGAATGTATGTTACAAATTTAAACTTTAGGTACATACTTTACATGAACAGTTTATTTAGTACCTAGAACTCATTAAAAATGAAAGTAACTCAAAGCTCAATATCTGGTATATTGAGTGTCGAGTTAATTTGATTTACTTTATTACTTGTGTTGCCATCACAACTTCGCCATATTTATTCTCACTGTATGACACCTTACCCATGTGAATAAGTCCATCTCTTCGTAAGCTGAGCTCCATGGTACGATAATATATGATTTTTGTATTGTTACTGAAGTTACGAAGACCAAATTTCAGTTCAAACAGTCCTCCAGAACCGAAATTTCTTTGGTCACCTTCGACCTCATCATCTAACCAGCTACTGTAATGTTGTACTGTCATCCCTTGCAAGGTTTGTAAACATACACAACGTGTAACAGAAATGTGTGGTAATATTTTTGCGTGATGTTCATATGCTCATAGATAACAAGTCCCCGCATTAAATTAAACATATTTGAGATTTTTTATTTCATTAATTCATCAATAAAATCGATAATATGAAAATCAAAACAAAAGACAGAGACAGCAGTAACTTTTTCAATGAAATGCATTGTCATAGGGTCATGCGGTCATTGACACGTAAAAGCTGATAGCTCTAAAGTGATGTCGTAGCGTCGATAAATTTAAATATCGATATGCTAGTCAATAAAAAAAAACAATATCTTGATAATAAATAGTTCAAATGAAATGAATTTTTAATACATTCATTTAAAATTAGGTATTCTTTGCGATCCTTAAATATTACCACGTATTTCTGTTACACGTTGTATACATACATACATACAAAAGTAACGTTCAATAAAAGCTTATAATAAAACACAACTCACTTAAACAAATCATTTATTTATTAATTAATCTTAATCACAAACTATCAAAAATCACTCCGATTCACTGCTGCTGTCTGCTTCTTCTTTGACATCAACGGTGAACTTGTACTCCTGATCAGCTCCAAGGTATGCGTCTGACATGAAGTAGAGGGTGTAGGTGTGCTGGCCGGCGGACCCGCACACAAAGTCGAGAGCCACTTTAGCTGATCGCCCGAGAGACACCCTCTTGATGGAGAGGAGGGCGTTGCTTCTGGGAGCTCCTACGACTACCCACCACCCTTCTTCGCGTTTCTGAAATATTAGTAAATGATATTAAGAACAAAATAGAGACAACAAGAACAATATGTAAAATTCTAGTGATGTCGTAGCGTCGATAAGTTTAAATATCGATATGCTGGTCGATAGAAATATAAAATCAATATCCTGATTATAAATAGTTCAAATGAAATGAATTTTTAATACATTAATTTAAAATTAGGTATTCTTTGAGATCCTTAAATATGACCACGCATTTCTGTTACACGTTGTATATTTAGATACATACCTGCGGGAAGAAGGGAGCTATGACCGGTCCAACGACATCGTCCTCTCTCTCCAAAGACACTTCGACCACTATCGGCTTGCCAACGCTAAGGCGACGCTCGTTCTTCACCTGGAAACAATTAATAGGCAATTAAATAACAATAAATAGTATGAAAATAAATAAAAAAATATAATTAGTCCTTAGACCTTGAAATATCCCTTAGATGTAGCGCATTAAAGTTACGGAGTGGGGAACTAATGACGTCACACCTTACATAGTACCAACGTACATAGCTGTGACGTCAATTGATTTTTCAAATCAAATTATCAATATTATACATACAGACGAAAACGAAGAACCTTATCCTTTTTTTGAAGTCGGTTAAAAAAATTTTAGTCGTCATCTAATTATTTTATTAATAAATCCTACTGATATTATACACACGAGGAGTTAGGAGGAAGAGTGACTTTTGGCCAAATACTCATACGCAAATTAAATTTAAGCACGCCTTAAGACTCGTAATTATGATAGTATTGTATGGCGAACTGTCAAATGGGACCGGTTTAAGTTGTACTTAAATTTAAGTTGCGTTTGAGTATTCCGGCATTTGACTAGAGAAAAATTGCAGAACTGTTAAGTCATAAATTTTCATTATGAATCGACAAAACTTTAAAGTGAAAATTCAATTAAATATACTTTTGACTTTGAATATAATATAATAAACAGGGGCACACCTCGTACGTGAGCTCCACGTTGGGGTAACGGTTGCAGAATCTGGCAACATCGGCCATCTCGCTGGCCGACAGCTGCAGCAGTTTCGCGCGAGCGCTGTCCTCCAGTTCCATCACGTCGAACACCGTCTCCACACCCTGGGGGAAAAATATTATTTAATTGTTGTTGGAGACAGGGAGGTAAGTGGTGAGTGAGTGGTGAAGTGAATGTGGTATGTGTTAGGTGGTATGTGGTAGGTGGAATGTGGGAGGTGGTAGGTAGAATGTGGTAGGTGGAATGTGGCATGTGTTAGGTGGAATGTGGTATGTGATAGGTGGTATGTGGTAGGTAGTATGAGGTAGGTAGTAGGTGGATGATAGGTACGAAGTAGTTAGTGACAGTGATAAGGTGGTATTTGTTAGGTTGGTATTAGTTACGATGGTGGTAGATGATAGGTATTTGGTAGGCGGTACCTTATCAGCGCAGCGCTGCACCAGCTCGGGCGAGAAGTGCGGCAGCTGGCGCAGGTACGAGTCCTTGGCCCACATGGCCTGGGTGACCATCTGCGCCAGCTCCATGGCGGCCACGGCCGGCGCCAGCCACCCGCTGCTGGACACCACGTCCACGCACGCCTGGATCAGACGGATCGCCTGCCACAAGCAAACACACAAAACACATTGTTATTGATACTTCACGATTACCTTATTAAAATTATTTTTCAAATATATATATCGTGGCAGATGGACGAAAAATAATAATCAAGATAGTGAAAACCATTATATTAGTTAATAAGTCGTATTACAGCGTTTAAATTCAAACTCAAAAGATTTGTGTGGCATTTGTTAGTTGGGGGGCGTCCACAAATTACGTGAGGTTTGAAGGGGAGGAGGGGGTCGAGTCTAATCTCATCTAATCTAACGTTCGAGAGAGGGGGGGTCTCGGCAGATATCACGCAATTTTTTTTCTGATTGAAACAAAAAATATATACTATTTTGGTCTATTTAATCCAGATTGAATAGCTTAAGATTTCATCTTAAGCGTTATCGTCGTAACTAGTCGTAAATAAAAGCACGATGCAAACTTGTTTTTTTTCTTTTAACAATCCAACAAGTTTACGTAATAAACTCTCATTTTGAAAAATCTCACGTGAGATTCGGGGATGGGGGAGGGGGTTGAATAAAATCTCACGACATCGCACCAGGGAGGGAGGGAGGGGCAGAAAATTAAAAAAACACCTCACGTAATTTATGGACGCCCCCTTGCTATAAAAAACGTCAAAAGCATTGTGAAAATAATGAAATTGGATAATCAGTATTCGAGTTGAATATACGCCGATATTGATACTCTGAAGTTTCACTTATTAAGAACCTAAGAAAGTGCCATCATGAAACAAACAATCATTAACTCGGCATCACTACAACTACTACGACGTGACTCTGCGACATATAAGTACAATAAGATTTAAAAGATTGTGTGCGTGTGTGTGTGCCACAAGACAAAATAACTAGTGAATATTATGCAAGGGAATGGTAAAGTCAAAGACGAAAATTATTTCTATTAAAATATATTAGCCTTTCTGTGTGTGTCTAATCGTTTTCGTGCATGCGTGTGAGTAGCGTGTTTGTATATGAGTATAAATGCGTATATGTACGTGCGTGCACTTATATGTGTGTGTGTGTGTGTGTTAGTGTATTAGTATGCGTGCGTGTTGCATATATATAAGAATGCGGGTGTATTTGTGTGTGTGCGTATATGTAAATGAGTATGCATGTGTATGACTTATAGCGTGTACGTCTACGTGTACGTGTATGTGTGTGTATGTTTGCGTGTTGCGAGTCTATATATCTACCTACTTATGTTTATATGTATATGTGTGTGCGTGTATACCTAGTTATGTCGCCCTCTAGTGCTGGGTTTAGTGTTAGTTACATTTATCACTTTCCCACGCTAGAATGTAATTGTTAGTTTTCTAGTAAGTAGCCGTTAGCATATTCATTGTTTTACATTTACTTTTGATTCTGTAGCTTTCAACACTCGTGAATGGATCTTTTAAATCGATCGCACGATTAAATCTATACTAATATATAAAGCTGAAGAGATTGTTTGTTTGTTTGTTTGAACGCGCTAATCTCAGGAACTACTGGTTCGATTTGATAAATTCTTACTTTTTATTGAATAGACAATTTATCGAGGATTTCGTTTTTAGGCTAATTTACATAACATCACGCTACGACTAATAGGAGCGAAGAAATTATGGAAAAAAACTAATCAACGGGGACGAAGTCGCGAGCAACAGCTAGTATAGTACGCACGCGTACCCGACGATCACGCGCCGTTACCACGATACCTTATTTCTGACTTCTGCGCAGGTTTCGTTCACCGCTAAAGGTAATTGACGGTTACTACACCTCATAATATAAACAAGTCGCAGAGAGTCACGTCGAGTACTAGTTGTAGTGATGCCGAGGTAATGATTGTTTGCTTCATGGGGGCTTTTTCTTAGGTTCTTAATAAGGTTTCGTTCAGCGCTAGAGATTCGTGACGCGAAGTATACCTTGGTGACGACTAGCGCCGTGTCAGCCTGCAGCTCGGCCGGCAGCTGCGTGCGCGACAGGTGCGCCTGCAGCAGCACGTGCGCCTTCACTTGCGGCTCGTTGTACTTGACCGGGCCGTTGGCGCTTGTCGGCTTGTGCGGGACCCTGGAACGGACACATTTTAAGTTTTAGTTCTCGATTTTTATGATAAATATCTCTATAATATATTATATTATGTATAGTTTAACATTTTATGTTTATTATATTTATAAATATGTCTTTGTCACTATCGTTTCCGTGCCACTCAGGTTGCCTGGCAGACATTGCTAGCTAGCAATAAGGCGGCCTTTTGTACGTTATTTTTTGTGTCTTTTTATACATGTGCTCATTTTGTATTATTTTTAATGTACAATAAAGTGTATAAATAAATAAATAAAAATAAACTTATAGACTACAGGCCCATGTTGAAAAAATTATGGGTCATTTGAACTATCTAGAACGATATAAGAGCATGAAATAATAAGATTCAGCACTATGACGTCACTTGTAAGCTGTCCAACTGAGTGCAGGTGAGAATTCGAGAGTATAACAAGCAGAGTGAGTACAATTTGAACACATATTTTTCTATAACCGTTCCACGCGGCTTTCCCCGCTTAGTTCCCGTTCCCGGGGCAATAACAGGATACAAAGTGTTGAATGTGTCAATCCGGACAATCGCCTGTCTTAACAACAAATTTGTCTAAACAAAAAAAATCGGTCCAGCCGTTTATGCGTGAAAGAGTAACAACGGACACATTTTAGTTTTAATTCTCATTTTTTATATGATAAATAATAATAATAAACTATTATTATATTAATATCGGCTTATGCGGGACCCTGGAACGAACACATTTTAAATTAAAATTTTTAATTTTATAGATAAACTGACCGTTGCACGCGGTTTTACCCGCGCAGTTCCCGTTCCCGGGGCAATAACGGGATATAAAGCATTGAATCACCTATATAAAAAACAAATATCAACTAAATCGTTCGAGCCGTTTATGCGTGAAAGAATAACAAACATACATCCACACATATATTTTTTTTTCTTATATTATGGCATTAGCGTCTAGCTTTTTGCCAATGTCAATGTAATAAGAGGCAACGTGGTCAAGATAAAAGTCGATATGAGTCAAGTAAAATCGTCATCAAGTCGTCTTTAGTAGAGTCAGTCAGTCGTTTCGTTCTGCCCTTCGTAAAGTGATAGTGAACTTTACGAAGAACCTCGACGAATTTTGGAGCAATCGGAACGGCGCTACTAAGCGCTCTCGAATAAATTCTTCATTTCTTGGACACTTATTAGTTAGTTTACTGCATGATTCACTATCACAATCAAACATTAAATCACTTTATGCACCAAAAAAGGAATATTCAATCGAGATTACAACTAGACGCCGCAAGATTCCCGCCAAAAAAACTCCACACATATATTCTCACAAACTTTCACATTTTTAATATTATAACCTATGCAATGCACTGCAGCGACGATCTATGTAAGTAGACAAAATTGTCTACATCGAAACGGCTTCACTTTGCGTGCTCATACCGCGGTTCTAGGTGTTATAAATAAAATAAAATAAATAAATATTTTCAGGACATTTATACACAGCGCCATCTATCTCTACGCGAAGCCGAAGCTTGTGTTATGGCAACTAGATAACGGAATAAATTACATATACATACTTTTCTTTTGTAAATACATACATACAATACATAGCAACACCGAGACCCCCAGACAAATACAAATGTAAATTACAAATATATTTGCCCGGTGTGGGAATCGAACCCGCGACCCTTCGCGCAGAAAGCAGTTGTGCTACCACTGCGCCAAGCGGTCGTCAGTCGTTATATTACTCTATTATGCACGCCACAACTCACTTGGCGGCCAGCGCTTTGATGATGTTCTCCTCGCGGTGACGGATGCACAGCTCCGAGTACTCCGCTGCTGACGAGATGATCTCCAGCAGACCGCGGATCTTGGTCTTCGAAGTCAGCGATAAGCTGAACAGCTCTGAAATGTGATAATAATAATTTATTTATTTATTTATATTTATTTATTTGCTAGCTGTGCCAGCGACTTCGCCTGCGTAGTAAAGAGACTTTGGGCAGCTTTTTTGAAAATGCCTAACCCGCGCCAACAAACGTCCAGCGAGTTCAACGTGATTCTTTAAATTGCCATAACTTTTTTATTTATCACCTGATTGACATGAATTAAAGACTAAATATTAAGTGAAGCTTACCACAATATATCATTGAAAACCCCATCTAGATAGGATGAGCCGTTTCTGAGATTAGCGCGCACAAACAAACAGACAAAAATTCCAAAAATCATTGTTTTGGGTTCTATTGCATTAATAAAGGTCTCCTATAATATTTTTCCTTATGTATCTTCCATGTACAGACAGCGACTCGTTACGTTTTTATTATATGTATAGAATAGATACATTCTTTATTACATGTAAAAAAAACAACATATACAAAAAAAGAAGAGTATACATGTAAATGGCGGCCTTATGCGGCTGTAAGCCATTCCTACCAGGCAACCATACAGGAAAGGATAAATATGAACAGATTTGCTAGTTTAAAGATGAAAATCAATCAAGTTAAACAATTAGACGATATGTAATACATCTATCTTCGTCTTCGTGGTCGTTTCCTCATGGCTGAGGGTCGTGGTTATCACTAAAAACAGCTGGTGGAATCCACTATTTTTCTCCAGGCTGCCCTGTCTTCTGTCAGTTGTATAGATCCTTGTAGATTTTCTTTGCTCACTGCCGCAATACAGTCGGTCCAACGAGTTGGAGATCTACCTCTGCTTCTCTTACCTTCCACATTGCCGACCACTATTAGTTTTTCCAGGCTATCAGGACCCCGTCTTGCAATATGACCGAAGTATTTGAGGATCCTGCGCAGACATATGGTAGAGAGGCGGTTTTGGATCTTGAGTTCCGTTAGTATAGACGCATTTGTGCGGCGCGCTGTCCATGGTATTTTTAACATTTTGCGCCAACACCACATTTCGAATGCGTCTATCTTGCTTCTTATACGAGATTTCAGCGTCCAGGTTTCTAATCCATACAGGAATATAGAGAAAACGAGTGTCCGCATCAGTTTCATTTTTGTGCTTTTGTTAATCCCTCTATTCCTCCATATACTCTCTAATTTCTTGACAGCCGTCTTCGAAATCTGTATTCTGCGTACAACTTCGGCTTCGCAGTCCCCGTTTGCTGATATCAGTGATCCGAGGTAGATAAACTGGTCTACAGAGTCAAGGTCGTGCAACTCGTGGGTTCTCTTCAACACTCCTGCACGGTCCACAAACATGAGCTTCGTCTTGCTTCGGTTTATTAGAAGTCCATATTCAGTACTAATGCTCTCGACTCTACGCAGAAGTTCGGCAAGTTGATTTTCATTAGCGCCAATTATAGTTGTGTCATCTGCGAAGCGAAGATTGTTTATGAGATGTCCACCAACACTCACGCCACCCTTCCATCCCTCCAAAGCTCTACGCATTATATGCTCCCCAACAAGATTGAAAAGTTGGGGTGATAGGATGCAACCTTGTCTGACCCCACGCTCCGTCGCGAAAGGTTCTGATACCGTCTTGTCAATCAGTACTCTAGATTGGCCATCGACGTAGAAATTTTGGACCAGGAATGTTAGGTGATCAGGTATTCCCATTTCTTTCATGACCTCGAACATTCTCTTCCAGTTAATACAATCAAAAGCCTTTGCATAATCAATAAAGCACATAGCCATAGGCACATTGAATTCTCGGCTCTTTTCAATTAGCTGTCTAATGTTAAGAATCTGTTCCCGTGTACCTCTGCCTTTGACAAAGCCTGCTTGTTCCCTTGCGATGAGTCCAGATATATAGTGTTCGAGTCTTTTGTTAATTATGTGCAGTAGTACTTTACTTGCGTGGGAAATAATGGAGATGGTTCGATAGTTTCCACATTTGCGAGTAGAACCCTTTTTGTGTATCGGTATTACTAACGATTCCGTCCAATCTTTTGGCCATTGTCCTGATCTCCAGACTTTTTGGCAGACGGCAAGAAGAATCCTGTTACCTACTGTACCTAAACTCTTTATCATATCAGAGGTGATACAATCACCGCCACTAGCTTTTGGCTTCAAGCGTGCATACACAATACAGTAATACATCTATACTAATATATAAAGCTGAAGAGTTTGTTTGTTTGAACGCGCTAATCTCAGGATCTACTAGTATTATATAAATATTATTACAAATAGATAGTATACAATTATATAGATACACACATATACACAAATAACAACACCCAGACCCCGGATAAAATACAAATATAAATAACAAATATATTAGTCCGGTGTGGGGATCGAACCCACGACCGTTCGCGCAGAAAGCATTTGTGCTACCACTGCGCCAAGCGGTCGTCGATCGAATCTTAACACGTAGAAACTGGCCAAAAGCGAGTCGTGCACCTTAAGGATGGGTTCCGTACCATTTTTGTTAAATCTAATAAATAAATATTTTGTGACTATTATCTCCAAGCCGGGCTGCTTTACTCGCGCATATTTATTTAAATTGATGAACTATTTTTGATTATGTTTTTAAATCTAATATACCATGCTAACATATATAGCAGTCTGTCAAAACTGTGAAATTGTCTAAAAAAAGCCCTCTCCCATTGTATTTAAATAAGATATAATCCACTAAAATTTTTCTGAAGCGTTTTATACGAAACTGCTGAACCGTTTTCGGTGACGTTTTCACCGCTCACCTATGGTCGTGTAGTTGATGTAGTAGTAGGAGGCGATCATGCCCAGGTTGAGGGGCTGCACGTCCATCTCGTCCTCGATGGCGATGCACTTGGACTGCTCCAGGTCTGAGAGGGTGGTTTCCACCAGCTCTGAGAGGTGGTCTGATAGATGCCTGATGGAAAAATATATTAAAATAGTAAATATTTCGGGACACTTATACACAGCGCCATCTAGTCCCACGCTAAGCAGAGATTGTGTTATGGCAACTAGATAACGGAATAAATTACATATACATGTCACCGGAAAATAACAAAAACAGCAAATTTATAAATTTCCTAGGAAATCTCGGTGTCTTCCGGCGACATACATACTTTTCTTTTGCAAATACATACATACAGTACATAGCAACACCCGGACCCCAGAAAGATAGAGAAATGAATTAGAAATGTTCTTTTCCAAATGTGGGAATCGAATTTACGACCCATGACGCAGAAATGGCATTACTCTTTTCTCTAGTCAACAAAGTAGTAAGGACGAGTTAGTCAGACCATAAACATTAGTATAAGTTCTTGCTCGTTCTCTATGGTCTGGTCACTAGAGCATAGACTACAGAGCTCACCGGTGCGTAGTAGTTGGGGTTTTGCGGGGGCCCGCGGTAGAGGAACCTCTCTTTGGTCTGGTCACTAGAGCATAGAGCATAGAGCATTGAACATAGACTATAGAGCTCACCGGTGCGTGACGCCCTGCAGGTTGTAGTAGTTGGGGTTCTGCGTGAGCCGGCGGTAGAGGAACGTCCACGTGAGGTAGTCCACCGCGTCCTGCTTGTTCTCTATTGTCTTCGTCACGATCTCCGCGTTCATGTGGTCGTGCAGTCTGTGGTCCAGGTGGCTCTGCAATTGAAAAGACATCATAGATTTTAGAGACGATTCGATGAGCTGGAAATCTTAAAAGTACAGTCGGATGCGAAAGTTCATAAAAACATTAACATCTTTATTGGTCACGTCACGAATCTTTAGCGCTGAACGAAACCTGCGCAGAAGTCAAAAATAAGGTATCGAGGGGACGGCGCGTGATCGTCGGGTGCGCGAGCGTTGATTGGTTCCCCGTAGTGTTGTGTCTCTCGCACCAATACGTCAATTACTAGCGCGATTCTACCGATGCGCAGCTATTCTCGTCCAGCGCTAAACATAAATGACGCGACCTATACTAATGATTATCATGTCATTTTACGACACTTTATTTATGTGTTAAGCAATTTTTGCTATCAACTATACAGTCACGTCCAGAACAGCATTACAGCAGGTAGACTCATAAGGGGAGGGAGAAGTGGGGGAGAAAACTCTTTATAAATATACGTAACATAACATTTAATCGCTCTATAACAAACTCACCTCCATCGGCAGGGGTAGCGTCCACCTGAGAGAAGGAGGGTTATATTTAATCGCTCTATAACAAACTCACCTCCAACGGCAGACAGTCGTTGAGCAGTTTCGCGAAGAACCCCTTATGGTGCGCCGCGCACATGAGCACCGCCACCGAGTGGTCGTCCTCTAGCGGTCGACACGCCCTGCCCAGCATCTGGAGTATCGTCGTGATCGGGTACTGCTCGTAGCTGTGCAGCTTGCCGTTGTAACTGAGGGAGGGGAGAAGGGGGGGATTATTATTAGTCCTAAGAGTAAACGAAGTAAGTTGGGTTGATGAGGTCATTTTTGGATGTATTTATGTGTTTGTATGTAATTTTTTAAGTAGTATATATCAATGTTTTTAATTTTTTGTACAAAATAGAGTAAATAACTCAAGGACGATCATAATGCACTCTGAAGGTAGTGTGTATGTGTATGTGTGTGTGTGTACGTGTGCGCGCTCACACGTGCGTGTCGGCCACGATGACGGTGTGCGCGTGCGCGGCGAGCGCGTAGGCCAGCTCGGCGGCCACGACGCACAGCTGCAGCGCGCCGCACTGCAGTAGCTGCTGCACGGCGCGCCGGTCGCCCGCCTCCACGCCCTCGTGCAGGTAGGCCACGCCCGCAGACACCGTCTCGCGCAGCATCTACCATAGACACACATTTTATTAGTTTGTTTTTTTTTTAATAAAACCTCCATGAAATAAAATGTGAATTTTCATAAGTTATATGACGGCACAGTTGCTTTATTACTCTTCAATAAAAATACCCTAAGTTATTCCTTATTACATCAGCTACCAAACAATTAGTCACCTCAAAATCGATAGAGTCATTTCAGAGATTGAGCTCAATTTTTTTGCATTTTAATGAATCATATTCCATAGCTATAAGGTTTTTTTCTACTCTTGTAAGATGTATGTAATATTTTTAAAGCTAAACAAAAATTTATTATTATTGGATTAGCCGGAACAAACGGACAGACCTTATCCTTCATATCAGCCAAGAACGGCGCGACCAGGTCCGGTCTGGCATGTAGAAAGCGACCTGGTCTTCCAGCTGCTGCAGCCAGCGCCAGCAGGTCAGCAGCCAGCAGCCTGGCGTGCCTCCTCGAGGGTACGAAAACCACGACTGGTTTACTACCAGCGTGGCGGCAGACCGCGTTGTATATGGGCTTCGTCATGGCGGCGAGGCGGGAGGGGGCGTGGGAGATGTTGAAGCCCTGTTTTTAAAAAATAGCAATCACTAAACAGCTTCGTCAAATAACACAAGTTGAAATTATTAAAAAACAACAGCTAACAACACAATTTCGACTTTATAGCCTTATTGAAATATTAATTACCTTATAACAAAAAGAAACAAAAGGCTACTTTTTACAAGTGACGTATTAAGCGACATTTTCTATTTTTTTTAAGCAAATGGAAGCACACCATTGATCTCAGAGATCCCTTTTTGGTATCTTATTTATTAGTGTTATATAGTCTGTGAGTAGACTTTTAAAATTAGTAAGAGTGTACTACGTGATTGTGTGTGTGCGTGTGTGTACATGTCATATGCAAGGTTTTTTAATATTTGTGTCTATCTCTGCGTGCGTGTTTGCGTGTGCACATATTAATATGTATGCGTGTGTTAAAAAATAGTAAAAAAGTATTCTCATATAGCTTTCTTAATAATCAGCTTAACTTGTTTTAAATAAACCTAACATATGCATGCGAATAGGTGCATTCGTGCGTGTGGGTTTCTGTTTCTGTATGCATGTGATGTACGTGTATGTCCTTCAGTGTCTAATCTCGTTTTATCTGTGTGCGTGTGCGTACGTGCGTGCGTGCACGTCTATCTGTCAGTGTCAAACTTAGTGTCTATTTATCTGTCACTATGTGTGTGTGTGTGTGTGTGTGTGTGTGTGTGTGTGTGTGTGTGTGTGTGTGTGTGTGTGTGTGTGTGTGTGTGTGTGTGTGTGTGTGTGTGTGTGTGTGT
>JADANM010006871.1:2998720-3009312 GCA_026213755.1 Eurema hecabe | reverse complement strand
TCCTCACAAATTAATCGTAAGGAACTTCGTGCCTTCCGGGTGTCCATGCATCTCTCATTATTTTTATATTATTGACGACCGCTTGGCGCAGTAGTGGCGCAACTACTTTCTGCGCGAAGGGTCGTGGGTTCGATCCCCACACCAGAAAACTATATTTGTAATTCACATTTGTGTTTTTCTGAGGTCTGGGTGTTGCTATGTTTGTATGTATGTATTTACAAAAAAAAGTATGTATATGTAATTTATTCCGTTATCTAGTTGCCATAACACAAGCTTCTGCTTAGCTTGGAACTAGATGGCGCTGTGTATAAATGTCCTGAAAATATTTATTTTTTTATATTTCAGAGTCCACCCCTAGTCCCACACTCGTTGTCCACCGGTGGGGGAGCGCCCCTTACCCCAGCGATATGTCCCACGTCGCACCGTCTCGTGGCCCACACAGCTAGAGGGGATATTTGGTTAGCCGGGGACTGTTTGAAACGACCAGCGAGGCTCACTTACGCTTGTAAGGGAAGAGATGAACGGTAAGGCTTAAGCTTATTTCAGGGTCAATGATGTTATATTAAATAGATCCCTACTAATATTATAAATGCGAAAGTAACTCTGTCTGTTACGCTTTCACGCCAAAACTACTGAACACTTTAGATTGATTTGTAGGCGTATAACGTATCTATAAAATATAATATCATTGTTGAAGGTCTTTTAGACCCAAAAATTTTGTCTGTCTTTCAATACATTAACCTGAAAATCTAAAAAAGACGGATTTACAGCAGCTAAAGCTAATAGAATATTTAAAAAAATATATTCATATACAGTGTGTAACAAAACAAGTGTCCGATCTGAAAACCTCTTACTATATTCCGGTAATAGGTCCTTATTATGCTATCGTTTTGAAAAAATAATATAATATGTAATTAATTTTTCCAAACAAAAGAAACTAAGTAAAACTGTAAATCTAACATGGCAACACCGTCTCACGTTCATGTTCTTTGCTCGCTATAGGGTCTATAGGTTCTACGAATCGTACGTGAGTTGCCAGCATTTGCGAATTTCCTTGAATTTGTGAAAAATTTTCACTAGAAAAATAATCTTTAAAAAATTATTGCATTGTTATTTTTTGATATAGATTTTTTATTTTATTTTATTTGAAAAGGTATTTAGATAGAGAATATTACTCTTCAGGATCAGACACATGTTGTGTATAATAGTGTTTATTTGTATTAAAATTACAATTTGAATTGAGTCTGGTATCTAAACTAGGCTACGATTTCAGGACCAATAAATAGTATTGTATGTTTGTATTTCAGGCTTGCAGATGACCCCTACCAGGCTGGGGTCCCATGCTATGTGACTCAAGAGGAATTCTCAAGATACACCGGCTTCTGGTGGCAACCGAAATGCGACGGTAAGTACTCATTTTAGGTAAAACTGAAAGTAAGGTTGCCTGTAAGAAATCGAAGAATTTGCTGCATTTTGATTTCTAGTTTAAGGTGTATTTCTGTATTTTATAGTAAATTGACAATAAACTATTTTTATTATTATTATTATTATTTTCAACCGATACTGTACTGTTAAATTAATTGCATTATCCATACTTAATATTATAAATGCGAAAGTAACTCTGTCTGTCTGTCTGTCTGTCTTTCCATCACGCTAAAACTACTAAACCGATTAGAACGAAATTTGATACAAAGATAGTATAGAGCCTGAAAAATAACATAGTCTATTTTGTAACTGGAAAAAAGGGTTAAAGGGGAAGGGGGGAGTCAAAGTTTATATGAAAGCTACGTGGACGGAGTCGCGGGCAGCAGCTAGTATCATAATAAAGAAGCCCTTTTTAGTGACAAATACTAGTGATTTGGGAAGGAGAGAGATAGTGAATGCGGGTAGAAAAGTGTGAGAGAGATGGAACTAGTGTTTATCCACAAAACGTCTTTGTCTTTTACCAACAAGACCGAGAAAGATGAAATAAAGACAGAACGATGTTTGCTCTTTCTATTTCTATTTATAATTTTGAAACATTGACAAAATAGATGAGTGGATAATTTTTGCTTGAAATTTTTATTGACTAATTTTTCTTTTTTATTCCAGATGACGTATTTCGGATAGTATACGAGGAGGTGGATGAAAGTGAAGTGAATATTTTTAGCTTCCCTTCGTCTAACAGCAGTAGCGGGGAGGTTGAAGAGTTTAGGTAAATATTATTACTTGTTGTTTATATAAAACTAGCGGCCCGTCCTGGTTTCGCACAGGTAGATATAAATAGCCTATGTAACACAGTGATAATATAGCTTTCCACTGAAAAAAGAATCATTAAAATCGGTCCAGAGCTTTTTGAGTTTATTTCTTACATACAAAAATACAAATCTTTCCTCTTTATAATATTAGTGTAGATTATTACTCAGGGGTTTAATTGTGATAAATAAAAAATAACTTCCTGTACAACAGTATTTTAGTACCCTTACTGGATCTGAAAAAAAAACATAAATTTTTAACTAAATATTTTATGGTTAATTAATTTTAATATATTTTCTATGTATATAAAAAAACCTTTCAAGCAAATTGGTAAGGTAAGGCTTACAGAGCTTTTTTTTTTAAATTTCATTACATCATGGAAGAATTATTTTTCATACCTATATTTTGTTTTTTATATCAAAATTTCAGATTTCCTCGCGCGGGCACACCGAACGCCAAGTCAGTGTTGAAACTGGTAACATTTAAGCTACAAAAAGCGTCCCCCACCACCGTCCTTGATTATTACAATGAGGGCAACTCTGATAACTGTGAGTGTTATTTTGTAGTCTATAATCTTGAGGTCAGTCATTTAGAACTCCATCTTCAAGTTGAACAAATAAATATTCTCAGGACATTTGTACACAGCGCCATCTAGTTCCAAGCTAAGCAGAAGCTTGTGTTATGGCAACTAGATAACGGAATAAATTACATATGTAACATACTTTTCTTTTGTAAATACATACACACAATACATAGCGATACCCAGAACCCAGAAAAATACAAATATATATTTCCGGTATGAGGATCGAACCCGCGACCCTTCGCGCAGAAAGCAGTTGTGCTACCATTGCGCCAAGCGGTCGTCTTCATATTATTTAAGACATGTAAGACCTCCTTTGACACTAATTTATTATTTCTATTCCTTTCTTTGTAAGTAAAAAAAGAAAGAAATATAGAAATAATTATTGAAAAGTGTATAAATACATTGAAACGGTACACAAGACACTGTACAATAAGAAAATTATATGTTACTTCCTTACATAACATAAAACAAAGTCGCTTTCTTGTGTCTGTCCCTATGTATGCTTAAATCTTTGAAACTACGCAACCAATGTTCATGTGATTTCTTATCAAATAAAGTGATTTAAGAGGAAGGTTTATGTGTATAATGCATGCATAAATGCAGGAAAAACGCGGGGAGCGGCTAGTATATTTGTAAATGTCAAAGTTGTGGGTATGTAGATGTTGATATGTTTGTTACACTTTCACGCAAAAACTACTAAATGAATGTGGCTGATAATTGGCATGCAGATAGATTGGACTATCTATTTATTTATTTATTTATTTATTTCGAAACACCAACAGCTTTACATACAATCATTTCAAAAATTTTCATAAAAAAAGAACACTTGTATGGAAAGCCAGTTATAAGCATTAAGCATATACAAAATTCACAAACTATACAACCACTTCTACATGTCTATGTTTCAACACTTTAGAATTTAACCATAATACTAATTTGAACTAATTTAAAAACATATTAATAACAATAATAATAATAATAATAAAAGCTACAATGCCAAGAGATGAAGTCATAACTTACGAGCAGAGAAAATCTCTATTGACGCATTTCATTTCATTCCAAGTCATTTATTCAGGATAGAAACATTACATATTAAATTTTTTTTTATACATAAAATCTACGGTAGCTATTGACACATAGGATACTATTTATTTATTTATTTTATTATGAGCATAACCACATTATATATAACGGAGCGGTGTTGTATCTAGTAGGGATGACGTCTGCATTGCTGACGTCACTAACTTCATAGCTGGCCATGGTGAATGAAACTAAATTCTTCCTTAACAATTTCTTTTATTGCGAGAGGTCCGTACTATTCAAGGATCCGAACGCAAGTCCCAGCTTGGTCTCGGATGGCCCCATTTATACAAAAAGTAGTATGGAATAGTAAACAAACAGTTTTTGTTGAAGGAGTAGGGGTAACAATATTTTATCAAGCTTTATCGTCGACCCCTCAACGGCGTCGATGTGGATTAGAATACTTTTACAAATTACAAGTGTTATGTATCGTGTCCTGTAGCACTTGTTAAATTCTTGGCGCCAAAAAGAATTTTTTAAGGGTTAATCTTTCAACACAATCCATAAGTGTGTTTTATCGCGTCCCGCAGCACCGTGTGAACGCCTTGGCGCCGATATATATATTCATACAATGACGAGATTATACAACCACCGTATCTGATATATATAACAATTCTGGAGTGCATTGCATTGTCCAGTAACAGTTAGAAAAATTTAACAGTGGTATAACCTACAAATAGATAGATAGATTTAATTTTATTTATTTAGAAGTATAAAATTTAATATTTAAGAAATTAGACCAAATCCTAGCACTATGCGGCATAATGCTTAATGTTGAATGTTTCAAATGCAGCAACGCTTGGCACAATCGAGCACTCAACGTTCAAAGTTCACGTTGAAGTTAATTCTAACTTCAGCATAATTCGGCAATGTGCGCCACTGTGTCGCACAATGCTCTGTAATTGGAGAACTAGGAGAATTATCATGAATTATCTTCCAGCCTCATCCTCCCCCAACGGCATGGAGGTGACTGACATCCGATGGTACGAGATGAAGCATCCCCTCATAGAGACGTTCCCTTGGTTTGAATACCTCGCTAGAGTGGGCTGGACTCCGTGCGGGCAATAGTGAGTACTATACTAGATTTTCTTGTGACTTGTTAGGAAGCTAGTTTCACAACAACCGGTAATAATACAAAGATACAATACTATTATTAAAATGCATAACAACTCGACTATTATAATAGTTATAATAATTGTTTCTATTTTATTATGTCAATCAAAATAGCGCCTCATTAATTTCTCAAATTATAGTTTTTTCCAAAAGTCAAAGTTCTTACTTATATACATGAGTATAAAAGATATACTCTAGATAGATAGATTTTTGTTTATTAGTAATTAATAGTAATAAATAATTAATAGTAATTAACTTTTAATTAATATCAAACATTACATTTATTGTATCCAACTGCATATAATCTTAATGCCATCAAATTTTCATATGATCTCCATTTTTGCAACATTTGCCACTGTTTCTTTCCTCCCATAGTAGCTAATGAGATTATTGTGCCTGAACAAATAAAGTCTTTACATTATTAAATATGAGTTGGATTAATTTTCATTTAAAATGTTTCTCTTTCCAGCGTATGGGTCCAACTCCTAGACCGTAAACAGCAAAGGCTAGAACTAGCGTTGATACCTCTAAGTGAATTCTCGGTACGCACACAGTATCAAAGTGCGGCAACACAGCAGGATGTGGCAACACCATGCCATTCAGAGGACAGTGTTGCTAGTACTAAAAGTGCGGTGAGTTGGTTTTTTATTTAATTTTTTTTTTATTTTGTGTATAGATTATATCAGTCAAAAACTAGAAGTTGGCAATATAGTATAGTGTTGCTATAAAATATATTTTAATAATGGTATTGCCAGGTCTAGATATAAAATTCTTATGTTATCATAGTTTTGTTTAAGTTAAATACTTACACAATTGTTGACTATCACGGTCATTTCGATTTCAGCTCTCACACAAACAAGACAATTTTATGTATATAATAACTAGCCTATGACACTCAGCAATAATGTGGCTTTTATTGGTGAAAGTTTTAAAATCACCCCTAAGTGTAAATAAGATTACCCCTTACAATTGAACAAACACACAAAGTTCTTTATTATATTAGTATAGAAGTATAGATAATACATTTTGACTTTTTAAATATAATACTTATAAACTTAATGAAATATTCATTTATTTCAACAGAGCTTTACATGTGGTTGACTCAAAAAAACTATTATTCGGATAATGAATACTTAAATTGATAACTAATTTTAATAATTAAATTTGACATTACATACTTATTGACATAACATTTAATATAATAGTATTTTATTGACATAACTTTTTATAATGTATAATTGCAATAATGTAATTTAATATTAAATAATAATGTTTTATCTAGAATTATGATTGTGTGGAGCTTGTTGCTTACCAATGTATTGGTTGTCTTCGCAATAAATGATTATATTATTATTATTATTTTAATAAGTTAAATAAATTTTCAGCCTATCCAAGTACTCATCCGTGAAACGGCGCCAGACGCGTGGATCAACGTCCACGACATTCTGTACCCTCTGAGGAGGACATCCAACGCCACAATGTCCTACATATGGGCTTCGGAGCACTCCGGACACTTGCACTTGTACAGGATAGAGTGCGCTATACGGGAGCCGGCTACTAGTGAGTATACTGTACCTTCTGAGGACCACGAAGACCACAGTATTCTATATATGGGCTTCGGAGTCCTCAAGACACTTGCAGCTGTACAGGATAGAGTGCGCTATACGGGAGCCGGCTACTAGTGAGTATACTGTACCTTCTGAGGACCACGAAGACCACATTATTCTATATATGGGCTTCGGAGTCCTCAAGACACTTGCAGCAGTACAGGATAGAGTGCGCTATACGGGAGCCGGCTACTAGTGAGTATACTGTACCTTCTGAGGATCACGAAGACCACAGTATTCTATATAATATGGGCTTCGGAGCACTCTGGACACTTGCACCTGTACAGGATAGAGTGCGCTATACGGGAGCCAGCTACTAGTGAGTATACTGTGCCTTCTGAGGACCTGGAAGACCACAATGTTCTACATATGGGCTTTGGAGCACTATAGTGAGTGTACTGTGCCTTCAGAAGGACCACAAAGACCACAATATCCCATACCTGTTGTTGAGGACACTGGTGAGTATTCTGTGATCTCTAAGGAGGACCGCCAAGGCAACCGCCTCCTCCAGTTGTTTCCTCTATGCTGAGTATCATGATGGTCCTACCTGGTTAACTGGTGGTGAATCCTTCCTTTAATTTATAGTTTTAGGTCGTGGCACGGATGCTAAGCGCTGGACGAGAATAGCTGCGCATCGGTACAATCGCGCTCGTAATTATTTGAAAATACTATTAAATATTTATCTGTTATTATAAATGTGACCTTAAAGTAATTTAATTATCTATATTATTAATTTTATGATAATATATAATGCTGAACGAAGAGGCTTTTAATATGCAAGTATGAAAATTGAGTTATTTAATAGATGATTAAATATGTAATGGCTATTATGATATCATTAAATGTTTTGGGTTGTCTTATCTTTTTATATAATATATAACAACTTCATTATTTTATAATTTATTTGACTACACATTTTTCATCTGTATCGGTTAAAAAACTTAACAATCGAGTATAACTTTACAGAAAAAGAAACTTAACGACCAAAGTTTAATAATTTCAACAAAACTTCATTTTAACGTAATTCAAAACTTTCTGAACGTGACTGTACTCGCTCGCAAGCGGAGCGTTTTATTGGTCCGAGAAAGACAACACGACTGGGACAACCAATCAACCCTCGCGCGCCCGACGATCACGCGCCGTCCCCTCGATACCTTATTTTTGATTTCTTTGCAGGTTTCGTTCAGCGCTAAAGATTCGTGCCGCTACTTATACCATCTCCCTTTCTACAGCATTGAAACATTTCTTACCTTGTCTTGTCTAATAATGTCTATTAAGTTAGCGTAAATTTTGTGATATATTTTTATTATACTCTATCTCTAGTATGAAGTCAAATTTATCTGACTCTTTACTAGGGACTAAAAGTTATTTTAACAGACTAAAAATTAAAAAAAATATAAATATACCTCCTGTCTAAAAAAGACTTAAAGAATACAAATAAATTATTCTAATCTTGACTTCCCCCCACAGGCGTAGAGGGGATGTTGGCTGAAGACGAATCAAATGCCCTCGGTCCAAACATCATCAGCAAGGAAGCCATCACCTCCGGGGAGTGGGAGGTCATGGGCAGGAAGATATGGGTAAATCAATAATAAATAAATAAATATTTTCAGGACATTTATACACAGCGCCATCTAGTTCCAAGCTAAGCAGTAGCTTGTGTTATGGCAACTAGATAATGGAATAAATTACATATACATACTTTTCTTTTGTAAATATATACATACAATACATAGCAACACCCAGACCCGAGAAAAATACAAATGTAAATTACAAATATATTTTTCCGGTGTGGTGATCGAAGCCCGGGAATTTTATTTTTAATAAGATGTCATATTGATATGTACTAAAATCTCCTTAGAGATAAAGGTGGCAATGGCCCACCTTTATCTCTAAGGAGCCTGCCATCATATTTTTATGCCTATTTTTTTGAATAAAATTATTTTATGACCCCTTTAATAACAAAAAAAATGAATACATAGCACAAAAATTGATGAACCTTTGAAGGGCCTTATCGCTAAAAAGAGATGTATATATAGAAGTCGATGCCAAGTAAAACAATAAGTGTTTGTTTAGTTTAAATCGATATTGTATAGATTATTGTAGCATTTACTTTGTACCGACTTCTAAATTATAAAATAACTATTAAATCATTTCGATACTAAATGAAAATGCGTATTACTTTGTGGGAAGCAAATTTATTTTTTGCTTTTTAGTTTGAAGTCGGTTTATTTTTTGTTAAAAATTATTTTTCTTTCAATATTTTTTATCAAGAACCTATTCATAACTTAAAATTCTATGTTTTTGACTTACCTTAAGACGTACATCCGTAATAAAATATTATAAATCAGAAAGTGTCTGTCTGTCTGTCTGTATGTTTGTCTTTCTTTCACGGCGAAACGGCTGGACCGATATAGTTGAAATTTGGTATGTACATAGATGATACCCTGGATTAAAACATAGCTAACCTTTTATCCCGGTATTGCCCCGGGAACGGGAACTACACGGGTAAAATAGCGCGGCTAGTATTATATGAATTATAGTTGTAATTACCACTACAGGTGGACGAAGCCCGCGGTCTGGTCTACTTCGTAGGGCTCCGCGAGACGCCGCTAGAGCGGCACCTGTACGCCGCGCCCATTCACCCACCAGACCCCTCCGCTATCACCTTGTTGACTACTGTGGGGCACTCGCATACCGTCGATATGGATGACGTGAGTATATATGTACACGCACGCACACACACACGCACGCACGCACGCACATATACATAGGCACGTACGCACGCACATATACATAGGCACGCACGCACGTATGTAATCTGAGTGTGTGTGCGATACACTCAGATTTAATAAATATATACACATCGACCCAGCCGAGCTCATTTTGTTAACCACCGCGCACCATGGATAGGGATGACCTGAGTATACACACACACACACATGCACACACGTTCATATATGCATACACCCACACTCGAGGGTGTAAAATACTTTAAATTGAGTTTTTAATACGCATTTCCTCTGTCAATCTATCTTTATTTAATAACGAACTCTAGCTGTACCCGTGTAGGGTATATGAAATAAATTTGAAGGTACCTGTGAATCTTCCATCACTTGGCAGTTATCAGCCATTAAAAGCGATACAAGTAATCTGCGTGTTTCCTTCTAATCCCGAGCAAATACATAAGTAGTAATATGTGGTTATAATATATTTTAGGAGTGCACGTTCGCGGTGATAACTTCCTCGAACATCAGCAGCGTGCCGACGACGCGCGTGTACCGCGTCACGCACGCGCCGCGCGCCGCGCTGCAGCTGTGCGGCGCGCTGCTCGACCGCCCGCTGCTGGGTGAGTGCACACACACACACACACACACACATTATATAGACACAGAACCGCACACTTACGTATTGCACACACTCACATGCACATACATATCAAACACACACGCAGGGAACGCAAACGCATAGAACACATACATACACATATATAGACACAGAATCGCACACTCAGACGTATAGCACACATACACACATGCAGGCACGGATACGCACACATTCTGGCACCGGAACACAGGCACGCACACAGGTATAGTCACACATGCACATATACATGCAGAAACAGGCACCGGTACACAGCCACGCACACAGGAATAGGTACTATTGCACATATACAGGCACATATCGCACACACATTAACGGGCACGTACACAAATTTACATAATCGTAAAAATATGCACAGTTTCGCGTAAACATGCCCGGGATCGCATACACATGCATAGGCACGCGCACGCATATCACACAGGCATATGCACACACTAGATGGGACACATGCATGGGATAACATACACGCAAGCACGCACGAGCTTACCCATAACATAGCCACAAAGCGTGATATAATAAAGTGGAAAAATTAACAAATATTACATCATAAAATCGATGTAGATTAAAAGTGCGTTTAGTATTTATGCAGA
>JADANM010006871.1:2980082-2991659 GCA_026213755.1 Eurema hecabe | reverse complement strand
CAAGGGTGGAAAATTGGGGATGAACTTTTTTATACGCAATATCTCCGCCGATTATGAACCAATTTGAACGATTATTTTTTTGTTGAATAGGTATTACAATGAAGTGGGTTTTTTTTTAAGTTTATTATTTAATTTAGCCTTTCTTGTGAGGTATTATAAAGTCATTCCATTTTGTAAAATTTTGTAAAGTTTGGGTTTAGTTTTTTTTTTATTTTCGGCGGTAAAATAACTGCTTAAAGCGTTTAAAAATGTAATAAATGGGCATATACTATGTAATAATTTTTTTCTTATAAAATAAATAGAAAAAAAGCTGACCCGTGCCCACCGCTTACAATTTAACAAACACACAAACTTTACATCTTTATAATATTAGTGTAGACTAGCGTAGATTAAACAAAAAAAAAACTGTAATTTCGTACATTTCAAAGTCAATAATTAACTTAAAAAAAAATGAAACTGACTTCGTTCAAATTAGTTTATAGTCGGCGGAGATATTGCGGATAAAAAAGTTCATCCCCAATTTTCCATCCTTGGGGATTGTTTTTTTCATTATTCAATTTAAATGGGAGCGCCCTTGAGGTATTACCTATACGCCAAAAAAAGATTTGTTCAAATCGGTTCATTATTGGCGGAGTTATCGCGTAACAAACAGAAAAAAAAATACGGGTAGAATTGAGAACCTCCTCCTTTTTTTGAAGTCGGTTGAAAATAATGGGTATTTGAGCAGATCCCACACATATATGTGCATTATTATACATGTAAATAACTAATATTTTTTTATATCCCAGGTATACCCGGGCGAGAGACACTCGCTTCGGGCGATGCACGCAGCGAAGCACTACGAAGCGACGCTTCTACACTTTCTACACGAAAACCTTTGAATGTATAACTATTTGTAATATATAAACTGTTGATATTGCACGACTTTTATTTGATCCCATACAAAATGTCGCTATGTACTGGCTAGTGACGTCATATGACAGGTCGTCTAATGTCATTACCGGAAGTAAATGAAGTTCTATCAATTTTTTTTTTCTATTCTATTAAGTGGTGAGACGAGCTGGACGCCCTCCTGATGGTAAGAGAAACGCCAGCCCATAACCAATGCAGTGCTACCCAGAACTATGCTGCTAACGTGCAGGGGTGCACTACATTGACGCTCCCCACTTTGAGTCATAAGATGTTAAGACTCATTAGCCCAGTAATCTCGCTGGCTACAGTGCCCTTCAGACCGGAGCACAGTGACATTTGCACATCACTTTTCAGGCGGTAGAATGTCTGGCACTGTGGGGATACCCACCCAGTCGGTCTCCTGCGAAAGAGACCTACCCCCGGTGAAAACTTGTCAGTATTATTGAAATATATGAATCCCCGACAAAAAGCAAGCAAACTGAGCGTGTAACATTTCTATTACACCTAACAAACGATCTGATGACCTTGAAGAACTGAACCGATTCCCACCAAACATAGCTAAGAACACTGGACGGATATACCTTTCAAACAAAAAAAATCGTATTTAAATCGGATCATCCGTTTGGGAGCTACGGTGCCTCAGAAAGATACACACACACACAGACATGTCAAACTTACAACACACCGTCGTTTTTGCGTCAAGTGTTAAAAAAATTACTTACAATAACGATGACTGCCGCACAAAATGGTGATTTTTTCTTTTTTAACAGAAACGTCATTAATTTTATTAATACTACAAATACATAAGTATTAACTGCCCTTATTATTTGAAAAGTATCTCTTCCAGGCAAGTATTCTAATTAAAAGGAAATACAGGAAGTACATACAAATAATCGCACACTTGGTAAAATATTATAAACCTATATTTACTTCATAAGATATCGATTCTCATGTTGTTCACTTTAACCGACCTTAAAAATTGAAGGAGGTTTTCAATTCGACCCGTATGTTTTTTTTCTATGTTTGTTACGGGATAACTCCGCCAATTATGAACCGATTTAAACAAATCTTTTTCCGGCGTATAGGTAAAGCCTGAAAGGTGGTCTCATTTAAATTTAATAAAAAAGAACTTGGGGGTTGCCAAGGGTGGAAAATTGGGGATGAACTTTTATTATTATCAATATCTCTTATACTCATTATCTCCGCCGATTTTAAACCAATTTGAACGATTATTTTTTTGTTGAATAGGTATTATCAAAAGCGAATTTGAAGAAAATATTTCACACCCCCAAGGATGGAAAATTGGGGATGAACTTTTTATACGTAATATCTCCGCCGATTATGAACCATTTAGTATTAACATGAAGTCGGTTTTATTTTTTTTTTAGTTAATTATTTAATTGATAGAGATAAAATTATGATGTTTACATGTATAAAACATGCAGAATATATGCGTGCGAAGATAATCGGTTGTGCAGTTTTAAACATTTAAACATACATATTTACAGACAAAAGAATATGACTGTTTTATACTATGTAATGACTACCATTACTACTACGCATTGAATCAATTAAATTAATATATTAAATAGACTAATTTATGTTCATCCTGATACATCCATCTATACATATAATAAAAACGTAACGAGTCGCTGTCTGTACATGGAAGATATATGAGAAAAAATATTATAGGAAACCTTGATTAACGCAATAGAACTCAAAACAATGATTTTTGGAATATTTGTCTGTTTGTTTGTGCACGCTAATCTCAGAAACGGCTTATCCTATCTAGATAGGGTTTTCAATTATATATTGTGGTAAGCTTCACTTAACATTTAGTGTTTAATTCATGTCAATCGATTGATAAATAAAAAAGTTATGGCAATTTAAAGAATCACGTTGATCTCGCTGAACGTTTGTTGGCGCGGGTTAGGCAATTTCAAAAATGCTGCCCAAAGTCACTTTTCGTCGCGGGCACAACTCGTTAAGAATATGTGTATAAAATTTCATCAAGATCGGTGAAGTAATTTTTGCGTGAAGTCGTAACAAACATCCCTACTTTCCAAAAGCGTGTTTGTGTCAATCTTAGTCAAATTTACTAATTTAATTGTGTGACGACTCATGAAGCCGTGTGGTCGCTCACGATACAGCTCTTTAAATAAAAAAAAAATCTACTTTCGCATCGATAATATTTATTACGGATTTCATTTGGGAAAATAGGTGCCATAAATTCACGTCCATCCTGCTCACGGGGAATTTTAACTGCTATCGACAAATTTAATTAGTCAAAACAATACTTATTGAGGTTTATATTTAAACAATACGAAATCTGCGGTTCAGAAGTGGTTTTCCTTGAAGCTGTGTTTAAACTGTTAATTTATTAGTAAGACGCTGTCTCTGACGGACATCGGATGTCCTCTTAAAACATTTTAAAGACTGACAAAAGAGTTTTTATGTGTTAAGTGTTTTTCAAAGGTTGGTAGCGTTGTGTGTTTATTTTTTTTATATATTATCTATGCTTTTATTTTAACACGCATTTTGTTAGCGTCCCGGAAGTTTAGTGAACTTCAGCGCTATGCAAATGAACAGCACTAATTATAATTAATGAATTTAGCTATCAATCTTAAAATATTTTTACAATTTGACCCGTACATAAATATATAAACACTAGCTGTTGCTCGCGACTTCGTCCCCGTCGTATCTATTTTTATTATTATGTTATAGTGAGTCAATCTTAGAAGATAGACATATACTGCCGCGGACTTTTTTTTAGATCATTTAAAGAGGAATAATTCTTTCATACATAATATTATTTTTGTATCTTGAACTGTTTTCGCAGCGCACGCAAAGGAAGCCCTCAAAGATGAATAATTTTCCCCGTTTTTTCCATATTTTCTATTATATCTTCGCTCCTTTTAGTCGCAGCGTGATGTTATGTAGCCTAAAGCCTTCCTCGATAAATGGTCAATTCAATAAAAAAAGAATTTTTCAATTCGTACCTGTAGATCCTGAGATTAGCGCGTTCAAACAAACAAACAAACAAACAAACTCTTTAGCTTTATACATTAAGTATAGATTATTCATAATTTTAAAATTATAGTTTAAAATTATAGTATATAATTATAGTTATAATATATAGTATATCATCTGCATTGACAAATAAAGTGGTTTAATTTGAAACACGTATCTTCAAAATCAACTCCCGAAAAAATATATAAAATCAAAAAACGAAGCTCTAGTAATATTAAAAAATGCTTTAAAACTGTTTTTTAATATTTAAAGACAAGTAAATTTATTGAAAATCGTGTATAAATTGACCTGTAGTTGCATTTTCAAGAATCAACGGTTATCACACAAGACCATGGCCCGGCGTAATCTTAAGGTCAAGTTCTGACCCCATAACGAGGAAAAATAAAATATAAACCATTGAAATGTCAAGTGTATTTTAAATTGTCGTAAGTTTTAGCTTTATGTAGACTTTATTTATTTAATCAATAGGACAATACATTTTTGCGTATTTTCATTAATGATTAAGTATATATAGAAATGATTTAACAGTTATTTTACTACATACTACAGTTATTTAAATGTTAAATGCTATAATTCGTTGAGGATGTCAACTGTCTCTGGTATCCATCATCAGATTTACTGCAAACCTTCATTTTAACTCATACGTGTGCAGAATTTTAATTATAATTGTTTTAATTAATAATACCTTTTTTAACAGAAATAGAACAGCTTTGATCTTAAAAGCTAAAAAGAAATTGCTTCGCATAAAGTAATACGTATTTTTATTAAGTAGATACTATATAGAAATTATTAAATTATTATTTCATAATTTTTTTTGTACAAGTACCTATAGGTTTATTTTATTTAAAGGATGGAACTGGTATCATAATATAACACTTACCAATAAACCGGATGTGACTATCGGGCAAAACCCTACGAGGCGCGTCTATATTTCTTATGAAGATACTAATTTAATAATCGCGTTTGTTCGTTTGTACGCGTTAATCTTAGGAACTACTGGTTCTTATTGAAAGATGATTTCTGTGTTGTTAGTGCAATTATCGCGGAATTGTATATCATCTCGCTGCGGCCTGCCTCCAATGGGAGCTAAGAAAGAGTGTTAACGACTCGTTATCAAAAAGTTATCAAAAAAATATTATGTAGGTATGAGAGAATAATTCCTCATTTAATAATCTAAAAAACTGTCTGCGACGATATATCGCACATCTAGTTCTTAAAAGTCATAAACGTCCAGAAATCCAAAATTGGGTTAACACTGTCAAAACTTCTCTTTTATATGAATGCAATGATTGCTTAAAAATCTCTTTTTCAACCGACTTCTTCTTCCGAAATCTTTTTTCGGCGTATAGGTAATAAATTAAATAGGACCACCCATTTAAATTTAATCATAAAAAAACAACCCCAAAAATTGTGGATAAACTGTTTTTGATTGATTTTTACCAATTTGAACGATTATTTTTTGTTGAATATGTATTATCAAAAGGGTGGTTTTATGCGAATTTGAAAAAAAAAAATATTTCATCTCGCAGGGTGGAAAATTGGGGATGAACTTTTTTATATGCAATATCTCCGCCGATTAATTATGAACCAATTTGAACAAAGTCGCTTTTTTTAAAGTAGAGAGTTACTACATTAGAGAGCGCCAATATTATAGCATTCAGTGCAAAGTTATAACAAAAAAAATCTTTAATAAGCTCCAGTGAAAAATTTAAACGACATTTATGACTTTACAGAACTAGTGCTATAGGGTGGCGATATTATGTCTAACTTGTAAGATTAAGCTTTTTTATGGTAACCAAATTTGATCAAACAAACACGCGGACTAGAATATAGACTCTACACAAATATTATAAAGGCGATAGTTTGTGTGTGTTTGTTCTCGCCACGTCTGAACTGCTATAGTGACTTTAATAACATTTTGTATGGAGCGGACACGCTGGCTTAACGCATAGTCTACCCTTATTTTTAGAAAAATTCACAATTTAATTTCCCCAATAAACCGCGGGTAACTCCGTAGGCTGTTACTAGTTTTAAAATATTTTTACGAAAAATAACGCATCTTTAAGCTCTATTCAAGATGGTATTGGCAATCGCGGGTATAGTACGCGTAACGACTCTTTAGCGCTGAACGAAACCTGTGCAGAAATAAGGTATCGAGGTAACGGCGCGTGAGCGTCGGGTGCGCGAGCGTTAATTGGTTGTCCCAGTCGTGTTGTCTTTCTCGCACCAATAAGTCAATTACGAGCGCGATTCTACCGTTGCGCAGCTATTCTCGTCCAGCGCTAAACATAAATGACGCGTACTATAACTCCGTAGCGTGTAACTAGTTTTAATAATTTTACGAAAAACAGCGCATCTTTAAGCTTTATTCAAGATGGCCGATATCATGAAGGTCGTCGGGTCAACGACAATTAAAGTAACAATTACAAACTGGTTTCAAATTGAGCTTCGTATAAATAAAATCAAAGTCTTTACTAGCTGTGCCCCGTGGTTTTACTCGCGTAATGTTATCAATTCTACCCTCAAGGGGATAAAATAAAGGATGTATGAAAATCCACGCGGGTGGAGTCGCGGGCAACAGCTAGTTTATAGATATACATAATATCATTTATAAAACTACAACGTATAGTAGCTAATTTATTTTACAAACAGAACTTCCATTAATTCTTAGAAATACGAGATCCATTATTACATTGAAACCTTGAGTATTCTATGAAAATATCGGAATTTACGCCATAAGATATAACACTTCATTATCATTTGTTTTGTATTTACAAAAGAAAAGTATGATGGTATATGTATAAGTTAATCCATACTAATATTATTAAAAGTAACTCTATCTGACTGTCTGTTACGCTTTCACGCCAAAACTACAAACTGATTGTAATGAAATTTGGTACACAGATGGTTAAAGCCTGAGATAAAACATAGGCTTTAACGGGAAAAAAGGGTTATAAGGGTGGAAGGGGGAGTCAAAGGTTATAAGAAATTCCACGCGGACGGAGTCGCGGGAAACAGCTAGTAATAAATAATTATAATAATGAATAGCGTCAGCCATCTTGCAATCTGATCCGTCAAGCGTCATATTGTGGTGGTTCATAATTTCTATTGTATCACAACTAGAAACAGACGTATGACGCATAGAGTGATGATTTTCACGCTTGAGTCCCAAGCTAAGCAGAGCTTGTGTTATGGCAACTAGATAACGGAATAAATTACATATACGTACTTTTCTTTTGTAAATACACACATACAATACATAGCAACACCCGGACCCCATAAAAATAAATATGTGAATTACAAATTATTATTCCGGTGTGGGGATCGAACCTACGACTTCACGCAGAAAGCAGTTGTGTTACCTCTGCGCCAAGCGGTCGTCAAGTTGACGATTGAGGTCAACGTCAGGGCTAACTGTCATGGACGAAGATGATAACTTGGCATCAGTTGCCATTAAAAAAGAATCGGGTGGGGCTGTGCCGGGGCACACGGCCGTTAATTTTAACGTGAAACGTCTATATTAGCGAATCGCTTTTAAAGTAAAAGACTTAAATGAAAACAAGATTGACGCCGTTTTAACAGCGAGCTGACTATATAAGTGAAATATTCACACCACATTTTTTTTTCTAAGACTAATTATATATAAGATATTTTAATTAATACCTGGTACCCGTATGTTTCGGCGCGATTTTAAAGACATTTCACGTCAAAGCCACTATTGCAAAATTCGATTACAATCAGCCTAATTGCATCATTTCAGGGTTTCGCGATGTTATTGCTAGCGTATTTTCCTCATGCCTCTACAAAGAACTATAATAATATTAGCTGTCATTATTTAATCGTCATTGAGCGCTTCTTTAGAGTAAACTTAGTAAAAAATGTTGGTGTTTGTAAAACCTCATATTTTTAACCGACTTCAAAAAGGAGGAGGTTCTCAATTCGTCTGTATGCATAATATTTTTTTTTATATATGTTCACCGATAACTTCGTAGTTCGTCGTTTATGAACCGATTTTGACAAGTAAAACAATAACTGTTAGTTTGGTTAAATCGTATAGATTGTTGTAGCATTTCCTTGGTACCGACTTCTAAATTATGAAATAACTATTAAATCATTTCTATATACTAAATGAAAATGCTTATTACTTTGTGGAAAGCAAATTTATTTTTTGCTTTTTAGTTTGAAGTCGGTTTATTTTTTGTTAAAAATTATTTTTTTATACTAATTTGACGACCGCTTGGCGCAGTGGTAACACAACTGCTTTCTGCGCGATGGGTCGTGGGTTCGATTTCCACACCGGAAAAATATATTTGTAATTTACATTTGTATTTTTCTGGGGTCTGGGTGTTGCTATGTATTGTATGTATGTATTTACAAAAGAAAAGTATGTATATGTAATTTATTCCGTTATCTAGTTACCATAACACAAGCTTCGGCTTAGCTTGGAACTAGATGGCGCTGTGTATAAATGTCCTGAAAATATTTATTATTTATTATTATTATTAATTTATATGACGGAGGCTGAATATCTGGACGTCAAATAAAAACTATTTGGGCGTATTCCGACATTCAGTTGGCAATCGATAAAGAATACAGTTTTAAAAAGATAACTGTCAAGATGCAGAATTTATAATGGATTCTCATTTGGGAGTTGAAGCTCAGACGACTGACTTCGCCGCGTCCACAATATTTAATCCTCCATTATGTCCTGTGACAAATATCCAAACCCCGTAGCCACCCTCGTTTTATATACAACTCGTTGTATATCGGAGCAGATGGGCGAAAAGAATAATCAAGATAGTGAAAACTATTTCAATATTAGTTAATTAGTCGAACCTCCTTGGTTTATTACAATGTTCAAATTCAAACTTAAAAGAATTGTGTGGATTTTGTCATTTGCTATAAAAACGTCAGCATTATGAAAAATAATAAGATATTGGATAATTATTAATCAAGGTAAAGCCTTTGTAAAGCCCTCTTAAAAAAAATAGTCTGCACGTACAAGCAAAAGTCTTGGAGAGTTTATTTTTTTAGAGACGTATGCCGGAATACTGAAACGCAACTTAAATTTAAGTACAACTTAAACCGGTCCGATTTGACAGTTCGCCATACAATTCTGTCAAAATTACGAGTATTAAGGCGTGCTTAAATTTAATTTGCGTATGAGTATTTCGCCACTTGTCTATCTATGTTGTAAAAAACATCAAAAAAATGTGTTGCTAAGTGCACATCTCGATAACTGCTGAACAGTTTTTAATCAACACTTTTAGCAATGCATTTGCGATTTGTTTTTAAGAGATATGTATTATTTTGTTTATTTTTAACATAACAACGTCTGATAGCTCTATGAACCGGCTGCATGCACAAAAAACATTACTCATTCGGCGTTACCTCACTCTAAAGGTCTCTAGGCTCTACCCACTACAACGTATCATACCATGACCATACTATGAACGTATCAGACACGTCAAGCAACACGATACGCTCTACTATGCCCACTAGAGCGTATCAAAGTCCTATGTATCGACAAATTGCATGGCACTCGACGGTGCTGGTATGCAACAGAACGGGCTAGTGGACTTGCTCTCATACTTTTTAATACAGAGAATATTTTTTTGCCTGACACGGTCATAGCGTACAGTGGGCAGTGGCAATTCTTTAATTGATTTACCCTCCCCCTCTAATATTTCATCTTGATGAAATTTTGGATCACTATTAGCTTTATATCTAATTATTCAAATTATTACAGGATTATTTTTAACAATATATTATTGTGCTAATATTGAAATAGCATTTTTAGTGTAAATCTATACTAATATATAAAGCTGAAGAGTTTGTTTGTTTGTTTGTTTGAACGCGCTAATCTCAGGAACTACTGGTTCGAATTGAAAAATTATTTTTATATTGAATAGACCATTTATCGAGGAAGGCTTTAGGCTACATAACATCACGCTGCGACTACTATGAGCGAAGATATAATGGAAAATGTGGAAAAAACGGGGAAAATTATTCATCTTTGAGGGCTTCCTTTGCGTGCGCTGCGAAAACGGTTCAAGATACAAAAATAATATGTATGAAAGAATTATTCCTCTTTAAATGATCTAAAAAAAAGTCCGCGACAGTATATGTCTATCTTCTAAGATTGACTCACTATAACATAATAATAGAAATAGATCCGACGGGGACGAAGTCGCGAGCAACAGCTAGTTATACATATTTGCCGAAATGTACGAATATTCATGCTAACGGAGCTTCATTTTTTTTATTTGTATTTATATCCATATTGGACGAGGTATTTGCTTAAACCTTAAAGCGTTTCATTTAAGGCTTGAAGTGTAAGCGAGCGTGGAACGAGCGATAAAGAGGCACGATCAGAAATGCAACAATTCCCATCAGTATTTTATTATAGCGTTCAACTATCGTCGGGACTTTACAGACTTTTGTTTCCAGATGCTGTTAATCATCGGCTCGTTCCTGGCTCTCGTAGCTGGCCATTCTCAGAGCCCTCAAAACAGCATCGACCCTGCCATTTTAGCTGAGGTTTTTGGGACTCCTGTTCCAAAGCCGGATGATAGGCTACTCGAAGATGTTTGTAGTTTTTTTAATTTATTTATTTAAGAGTTAAGAATAATGATATTATATTCAATAGATATGTTATACACCCACAATTCAACCGAAAAAGGCGTTCAGCACAGAAGCGGACTACATATTTTCTGCCAATTTAGACTTAGTACAAGTCAAAACGATAGAAAGAGATAAATGATAAAACCAACGAGAAAAAAGAGTTAAAAATTAAGTAACAAAAAGGTAGACAAACAAACTAGATCAGGCTGTCTAGACTATACATTAAGACAGTAATTTACCTATATAATATGTCATCGGAAAATAACAAGAATATATTTCCTAGGAAATTTATAAACCTTCGTAGGATTTCGCAAATTTATCAATTTGCGACGTCTCGTGGTAAATTTATCAACTAACGACATCCACTCGTAAGGTTCTAAATGGTTCGACCAATCACAGAAGAGCTTTTAATTTAACGCTTTTTTTTAAATATGGAAAATAACAGACTGCTCTCTGATTGGTTGATGTTGACAGTTATTCAACCAATCAGAGCGCACATGGCGTTTGGTTATTGCTTACTTATTATTTTACGCGTGAGTCGGTAAGTTGATAAATACGCTAAAATGGGGTCGTAAAATAATACAATTTATCTCTCGTTTAGAATCCTACGAAGGCTTATAAATTTCCTAGGAAATTTATACATTTGCTGTTGTTAATTTTCGGTGACATATATCTAAATGTAATAAAGGCTGAATAATGTTACAAAGCTCAAAATAAAAGTCGCTAATAAAAGTATCTTCTCGTCTATTCCTAATCCCTATTTATGCTTAAATATTTGGAACTGCGCTACCGATTTTCAAACAGTTTTTTTGTCAGATAGAGAGATTCAAGACTAAAGTTTTTGTGTATAATACATACAAAGAATCGGGCAGATCCACGGGGCGCAGCTAGTAGATTATAAATGATTAAAATAACTATCTCTTTTCAGATAACAGTCAAACCAACGAATGAGCCCACAATTCTTCACCCAAACACGGGAAACGCATGCAAATGTGTTCCTTATTACCTCTG
>JADANM010006871.1:2952885-2969937 GCA_026213755.1 Eurema hecabe | reverse complement strand
CATTGAGTAATTCTATAGAGTAATATTCGTTAAAAACATGTTATTGTTTGGAAAACCTTATAAATTTTTATACTAATTTATATGACGGAGACTGAATATCTGGACGTCAAATAAAACCTATTTGGGCGTATTTAGTTGGCAATCGATAAAGAATACAGTTTTAAAAAGATAACTGTCAAGATGCAGAATTTATAATGGATTCTGAATTGGGAAATGAAGCGGAGACGACGATGCGAATGGCCACGATATTTAATCCTCAACTATGTCCTGTGACGAATATCGAAACCCCCTAGCCGCCCTCGTGATATATATGTCGCAGGCGGATTATATAATCCGCTGTATCCTATTACATTACGGCTAGCCGTTTTACAAAACAGGGCCGTTTTGCAAAGCGGCGGTTCAACGATTAACCTTTTTAATGAATCATTAAAAAGGCGTAGTATACATTTAATGAATATATTGAAAACATTGGAATGATATTTCTTAACGCTCGTGGGACGGTGACCTTTTTCATGTATAAATATTATAATAGTCGAGTTTTTGTTTATATTTACAATTGTATGTTCTTATTTTTTTTTTAAAAGAGCGACTATCAGAGTTTCTTGCCGGTTCTTCTCTGTAAAAACTGCCTTCCGAACCATAACGATTCAAAAGTGTTACTTTATGTAGCCTAATTGAATAAAGATACTTTTGACTTTGACTTTGACTTTAAACGGAACGGGCTAGTGGGCATGCTCTCATACTTTTTAATACATAGAATACTTTTTTGCCTGACACGGTCAAAGTACGGTCATAGTATGATACTGTATAGTGGGCCTACCTTAAATCGTTTCATTTAAGGCTCGAAAAGCAAGCGAGAGCGTGGAACGAGTGATAAAGAGGCACGATCGAAAATGGAACAATTCCATCAGTATTTTCTTATAGCGTTCAACTGTCTTAGGAAATCGAATTTACAGAATTTTGTTTCCAGATGCTGTTAATCATCGGCTCGTTCCTGGCCCTCGTGGCTGGTCATCCTCAGAGCCCTCAAAACAGCATCGACCCTGCCATTTTAGCTGAGGTTTTTGGGACTCCTGTTCCAAAGCCGGATGATAGGCTACTGGAAGATGTTTGTAGTTTTTTTTATTTATTAGCTTTTAATTTAACGCTTTTCTAAAATACAGAAAATAACACACTGCTCTCTGATTGGTTGACGTTGACAGTTATTCAACAAATCAGAGCGCACATGGCGTTTGGTTATTGCTTACTTATTATTTTACGCGTGAGTTCGGTAAGTTGATAAATTTGCGAAGATGGAGTCGTAAAATAATACAATTTATCATTTATCTCTCATTGGGAATCCTACGAAGGTTTATAAATTTCCTCGGAAATTTATAAATTTGCTGTTCTTGTTATTTTCCGTTCATGTTACAAAGTATAAAACAAAGTCGCTTTAATCTCGTCTATCCCTAATCCCTATTTATGCTTAATTATTTGAAACTACGCTAGCAATTTTTAAACGATTTTTTTTATCAGATAGAGATATTCAAGAGGCAAATTTTTGTGTATAATACATTTGTATGTAGAAGCCCCGTGGTTCTGCCCGATACTTTGTAGAATCGGGCAGAACCACGGGGCGCGGCTAGTAGATAATAAATGTTTAAAATAACAATCTCTTTTCAGATAACAGTCAAACCAACGAATGAGCCCACAATTCTTCACCCAAACACGGGAAACGCATGCAAATGTGTTCCTTATTACCTCTGCGATAGAGACCTGAACGGCGCGCATATAGACAATGCTAGTATCACAGGTTGGGGCGAGTTGGATATTAGGTATACTCTTGAGTTTTTTAGTTTTATTTTAATTGTTTTTTTTTTTAAAGAAATTGTTAGAGTTTCTTCTCTCTATAGAAACTGCTTTCCGAACCTTTGGTATAGTAACTGTCATTTACCTTTAGCGGTGAACGAAACCTGCGCAGAAGTCAAAAATAATAATAATAATAAGGTATCGAGGTAGCGGTGCGGCGCGCGGGCCGCGTGATCGTCGGGTGCGCGAGCGTTGATTGGTTGTCCCAGTCGTGTTGTCATTCTCGCACCCACGAGCGCGATTCTACCGATGCGCAGCTATTCTCGTCAATCGCTAAACATTTTTGACGATTACTATAAATGTTTTGTAATACCATGACGATACAGAAGTGTTACAGAAGCCTAGTTGACTTTTGACTTTGACTTTGAGTGTTTTAGTTTTATTTTCATTATTTGCTTTTTTATTTTTATTAAAAAGAACAATTATCAGAATTTCTTCCCGGTTCTTCTCTGTAGAAACTGCCTTCCGAACCGGTAGTAAATGTTTTGTAATATGTACCATGACGATTCAAGTGTTACTAAATGTAGCCTAGTTGAATAAAGATGAGTTTGGCTTTAACTTTGACTTTGAGCTGTGCCTTAAGGGCTAAAGGCTTGATGGGGGAATACCAATCTTCTATAGAAAATCGGCAAGATACATTGCAATAGATATCCTTCTTTCCGAAGGACTATAACATGGATTTTTTAAGGCTAGAATGAATAGTCTCCTAAGCAAACATCACGCCTCGTAGGCGTCTTAACTTACGATCAGGCGGGATCGTCAAATGGTTGCTTATTCATCTTAAAAAAATTATTATTATCATTATAATCTATATATATAAAAGAAAGTCGTGTTGGTTACTTCACTTATAACTCAAGAACGGCTGAACCGATTTAGCTGAAAATTGGCAGGGAGGTAGTTTAGAGCCAGGAGAAGGTCATAGGATACTTTTTATCCAGTTTCCAGGGGAATAATTTTTTTATGAAAGCAAACGCGGACGGAGTCGCGGGCAACAGCTAGTTAAGTATATAAATTGTTTTGACCCATTCCGGAGCTGTCAAACTCCACAAGTGATCATGGGCGATTATTAGATCAGGTGACTCGCCTTTTCGTTTGCACCCTACGTTATAAAAAGACCAAACAAATCTGACAAAATTTAAGTATATTTAGCCTTTTCAAACTGTTTTAAATATATTTTGTTGATGTAGTTGATATGACTGTCGCAGGCGGATAGTATAATCCGCTGTATATTACATTACGGTTAGCCGTTTTACAAAACAGGGCCGTTTTGCAAAGCGGCGATTCAACGTTTAGCCCTATTGTCTTGCGTAGTTTTTGTATCATTATAAATTCTTATATTCTTATTATTTTTGTATTTTTGTCATAGTTTTTGTATCATTATAAAAAGAACTTGATTACTCGGCTTTAATTTTATTAAATTAGGTTAGGTTAGGTTAGTTTTATATGATTATAAAAAAAACTTGAATATTCAGCTTCATTTTTATTAAAGATGAGTAAATAAGTTTTTTTTATAATGATAAATAACTAACCTAACCTAACCTAATATATTAAAAAACTAACATATGGCGACGAATACATTTAGGCGGTTTTTTACTTATCCGCATTCAATACGGCTAATCGTTGAACCGCCGCTTTACAAAACGGCCCTGTTTTGTAAAACGGCTAGCCGTAATGTAATACAGCGGATTATACAATCCGCCAGCGACATGAACATCAGGTTACAAATAATTAGATGCATTTAACGATCTGTATCATTCAAATTCTCATTCAAGGTTTGGAGTCGATGATTGTCAGGAGAGTGTAGAACGATGCTGCAAGGAACCTGACACACACGATGGCGAGAAGTACCCTCCGCCAAAGCCAGATCCTAGTACCCTGAAGGCGTGTGGCTATAGGAACCCTAACGGTCTGGACTTCCAAATCAAGGGTGGCAATGTGAGTATTTTTACTGAAAAACACTTTTTTATGTAAAAAAGGCCCTTATAAAATAAGTAATTAAACTCGCCTTAATATTAAACTAGCAGACCGTCCCGGCTTTGCTTTTTCAATGTATTGCGAAATAAGAAAGTATTAACAATCATCTTTAGTAGTGTAAGTAAAACGTATATACGTACGTAAGTATTCTTCTTCTATCTTTATATGTATCTTTAACGGTCAAATACTCGCACGCAAATTAAATTTAAGCACGCCTCAAGAGTCGTAATTTCGACAGAATTGTATGGCGAACCGTCAAATCGGACCGGTTTAAGTTGTACTCAATTTTAAGTTGTGTTTACCGGAATACTGATTCCGGCAAAAAACTTTTACTTTAATGCGATTGTCGCTTGTTGACAATAAATATCAATCAAAATCTTTTGTTTTCTTCTTCAATAACCCTTTTCAGAGTTATATTTTTTCCTTTTTCAGGGCAATGAAGCTCAATTCGGAGAGTTCCCGTGGGTGGTCGCATTGCTAGATGCCCTGAATGGATCTTATGTCGGGGTCGGAGTTCTCATTCACCCCCAAGTTGTGATGACCGCTGCTCATATAGCTTATAAGTATGACTTATTATTTTATTTTTAACCGACTTCAAAAAAGGATGTTTCTCAATTTGACCATTTTTATAGGCTCTTTTTGGTTGCTTTAAGTTCTACTTAAGATAAATTTTTTTTCGTGCCGTGCCCCGCGATTGCGATAATACTCGCGTTGTTCCCGTTCCTGGAAAAATAACTGAATGCAAAATAATAAATTAATGCTAATCCAGGTTACCTATCCACATACCAAATTTGGACGCAATCGGTCCAGCCGTTTTTGCGTGAAAGTGTGCATGAAACATACATCCATATTCCATACATACTTTCTAAGAATCTTTCACATCTATCTACACTAATCTATTACTAATATATAAAGCTGAAGAGTTTGTTTGTTTGTTTGTTTGTTTGAACGCGCTAATCTCAGAATTAACTGGTTCGAATTGAAAAATTCTTTTTTTATTAAATTGACCATGTATCGAGGAAGGCTTTAGGCTACATAACGTCAGGCTGCGACTAATAGGAGCGAAGAGGTAATGGAAAAACAAATCAACTGGGACGAAGTCGCTAGCAAAAGCTAGTCTAAAATAATTTGACGACCGCTTGGCGCAGTGGTAGCACAACTGCTTTCTGCGCGAAGGGTCGTGAGTTCGATCCCCACACCGGACAAATATATTTGTATTTTTCTGGAGTCTGGGTGTTGCTATGTGTTGTATGTATGTATGTATTTATAAAAGAAAAGTATGTATATGTTGTTTATTCCGTTATCTAGTAGCCATAACACAAGCTTCTGCTTAGCGTGGCTGACTTGACTAGACGGCGCTGTGTATAAATGTTCTGAAAGTATTTATTATACGAGTTAAACCCCGAAATAAATAAAAACAAAATATAATATTTTATCTCATATGACTTAACTTGTATTCCAATGTTTTTCAGATTCGCGCCTGGTACGTTGCGAGCGAGGGCCGGGGAGTGGGACACACAGACTAACAAGGAGAGATTACAAGCTCAGGAGAGACTGGTCAGCGCCATTGTTATTAGAAACGGTAGGTTTGAACCAGTTTTTATGGGTTAAGACATGTATTTTAGCACTCTATTGCATACTTATTCATTAATATTGAACGAGCTAATCTCTTAAGCAGCAATTTTCAATCAATTTTAAAAAATAATTTTTGTGTTGGATTATCTATTTATCAAGGAAGACATGAATTATCTGTTAACTAGACGTATCCCGCGGTTCGCTTTGCGTAATTTCTGTTCCCTGCCTGCCAAATATCAGCCAAAACATTTAGTAGTTTTTGCATAAAAAGAGTACCAAACATCCGAAAACATTCTTAAAATTTCACATTTATATGATACCGGAATACTGAAACGCTATTCAAATTTGAGTAAAGGTCGCGTCACGAATCTTTAGCGCTGAACGAAACCTGCGCAGAAGTCAAAAATAAGGTATCGAGGGGACGGTGCGTGATCGTCGGGTGCGCGAGTGTTGATTGGTTGTCCCAGTCGTGTTGTCTTTCTCGCACCAATACGTCAATTACGAGCGCGATTCTACCGATGCAAAGCTATTCTTGTCTAGCGCTAAACATTCGTGACGCGATCTATACAACTCAAATCAGTCCGATTCGACAGTTCTCCATACAAATCTGTCAAAATTACTAGACTTGAGGCGTGCTTAAATTTGCTTTATGCGTATGAGTAAGAAATTTTCGGGCCTCCGTTGCATGTGCAGCATACAGGCCTAAACTATTTAAGTGACTTCGAAAACATGAACTAAAAACCTTGTTTTCAAAAGATTTCCAGCCCAAGAGTCTTCGCAACGACCTGGCGCTTCTGAACCTAGATTCTGCCTTCGAGCTGGCCGACCACATCAACGTGATCTGTCTCCCGCCGGAGAGGCAGGAGTTTGAGCAGGATAAGGGATGCATTGCCAACGGATGGGGCAAGGATACATTTGGTAAGTCATCTTCTACTTTGTACTGTTAAAAATGAATAATTAAATTATATTCTAGATACACAATTATGTTAATACTGTATAATATTAAAATTTAATTAACTCCCGAGAGATAGACAGACCGACCCGTCAAACTTTTGAAAGTTGTTGTTTTTAGTGATGTTCAAGTCATAACCTTTCATTTGATACCCCACTTGAGCATATTTGCAGACATTCGGTTTTTCTTCCCCACTTTAACCCCCCATAACTTTTAAACGGCTGAATCGATTCTCATCAAACATGTCTAAGAACACTCGCCCGTAAAACACCTGTAATACAAAAATAAAGCTAAATTGAAATCGGTTCATTCGTTCAGGAGCTATGATGCCACAGACAGACAGACACGTCATACTTATAACACCCCTCTTTTTGCGTCGGGGGTTAAAAATGCGCGCAAACACTAATAAGCCATGTATATCACTATTGAGGCACGTCCGCACACAACGGTTGTCGACAGTCGAATGCCATCTTCCCATTGTACTTCAGTACACTACAAATACTAACCTCGCGCCGCGGTTTAATCCGAGTTATTCCCGATTCAGTAACAATACCGAGATATAAATTATCTTATGTGTTAATCTACCTGTATGCCAAATTTCATACAAATTCTAGTAGTTCTATGTGAAAGAGTATACAACCTACCAAACCTCCATTCGTACAAACTATTTATACATTTATATTATAAGATATAATTAAAACAAATTCTTCTAAGTCAGACATTTTTATCAAAGAGAGTTTTTATAGTGATTTATTTTAACGTAATTTTTGGGGGGTTGTTTTCCGAACAATGTTAGAGTAACATTTTCATTTCCAGAAACGAATTAATAATCCCATTAATATACTTTATCATAAATATATTTCTGCTATTTAGTCTATTTAAATAACTTTTCATAACCACTATGGTTGTCTGGAAGATATCGCTTCCTAGTGATAAGGCCGCCTTTTGATAAATTTGATTTTAATGTTTGTTTTGTTTATGATAGATACATCAATAAAGTGTTTTTTATTTTATTTTATTTTTAGTATAATATAACGAAAGCTTCTGATCATGTCCATTTCGTTTCCTGTTACCTATATTGGTTTCAATTCAATGCAAAAACTTAATTTGAACTTTAAACATAATTTTTAAAAGACAAGCCGAAATTTTATTTTACCCATATTCTATAAAATAATTTTTAACAAAAAATAAACCGACTTCAAACTAAAAAACAAAAAAAATTGCTTCCCACAAAGTAATACTCATTTTCATTTAATATATTGAAATGATTTAATAGTTATTTTATTATTTTGAAGTCGGTACCAAGTAAATGCTACAACAAGCTATACAATATCGATTTAACCAAACACTTACTGTTTTACTTGGCACCGACTTCTAAATTATAAATAATGAATTTAGGAGGAGGTTCTTTCCTTATTTGAAGTCGGTTGAAAGTAGCGGTGTTCCACTGTCCCTCCAAACGACAAATGCCGGAATACTGAAATGCAACTTAAATTTAAGCACAACTTAAACCTGTCCGATGTGACAGTTCGCCACATACAATTCTGTCAAAATTACTAGTCTTAAGGCGTGCTTAAATTTAATTTGCGTATGAGTATATGGCCGAAAGTCACGATTACTTTTGCGGATATCACTTACCTAATCAAAACTATCTAGTTATCTAGTTGCCATAACACAAGCTTCGGCTTAGCTTGGAACTAGATGGCGCTGTGTATAAATGTCCTGAAAATATTTATTTATTTTTTATTTTATTTAAACTTTCTCCAGGCAAGCAAGGACGTTACGCCGTGATATTGAAGAAGGTGGAGGTGGACATGGTTCCCTTCGGGTCCTGCAGCGCGAAGCTCCGGCAGACCAGGTTGGGACAGCACTTTAAGCTTCATCAAAGCTTCGTGTGCGCTGGCGGGCAGAAAGGGAAGGATACTTGTCAGGTGAGAGCTTATTTAGATTGAAACTTATACCTTTTTTGTCAGGGAGAGATCGATTAAAAACTTGCAATGTTCATCACACACATTGATATTAAAGCCGGATAAAGATCTGATAAAGGGTGAAATTCTCATCGTAAATATACTTTTGCATAAAATAGGAATCTATTGAATGTAAAAATAACAATGCAATAAAGTTTTAAAGATTTTTTAGTTCAAAATTGAGCCTAAATTCAATGAATTTCTGAAAGGACTTACTTCCGTTGTATTGCCATTTTAACAGGTTCACATATAGAATACTAGTTTCTTGGCATACTGTACATATAAACCTATACAACGTGTAACATAAATGCGTGGTAATATTTAAGGATCGTAAAGAATACCTAATTTTAAATGATTGTAGTAGTAATTCATTTCATTTGAACTATTTATTATCAAGATATTGATTTTTTATTTCTATTGACTAGCATATCGATATTTAAATTTATCGACGCTACGACATCAGGAGCTCTACTCCGAACACTATCGATGTCCATTTTTATTATTTTCGATACAGTGTTTGAGCAACTTCGAATTAATATAAAAACTTTTTTGTTTCTGTTTCAATAATATTCCGATAAACTGATATGCGATCCGATTCTTTATTAGAGCATCTAATTCTCATAGCTCGTTTAGCAGTATCAAAAATTTTCGATATCGACACGATTGCATTCGGTGTAGATACTCAGATCATTTAGAGCTATCAGCTGTTACGTGTCAATGACCACATGGCCCTATGACAATGCATTTCATTGAAAAAGTTACTGCTGTCTATGTCATTAGAATTCGAAAAGTGATGTAACACTTTTATTTGATTTTCATATTATCGATTTTATTGATGAATGAATGAAATAAAAAATCTCAAATATGTTTATTTTAATGCGAGGACTTTTATATAGACTATCTATCATCTGAACATCACGCAAAAATATTACCACACATTTCTGTTACACGTTGTATATTGCTATTTCTATCATCATATTTTGTCTTCCAGGGAGACGGTGGGGCACCTCTAGCATGTCCCATAGCCCCAGACAGGTACACCCTCGCAGGGCTGGTAGCTTGGGGCATCGGGTGTGGGGACAACATCCCAGCTGTGTACGCCAGGGTCTCGCTGTTCAGACAATGGGTAGATAGTGTGGTCACGCAATGGGGATACGATACAAAGATCTATAATGTTTAAATAAATGATAAAAGTAACAAGCTAATCTTTTAATGCCATCCAAATCCATAGATAATTATTAAGGAAAAATTTTTTTTGAGGCATGATTTTTTCGTACTTCATCCTACTAATTTTATAAAAACTGTGAAAGTTTGCTCGAATGATTGTTAATCTTTCACGCAAAAATGGCTAGACCGATTTACTTAAAATTTAGTGCGTAGATAGGTGATACTCTGGATTAACAAATAGGTTAATTTAAATCCTGATATTGCCCCGGTAACAGGAAATCCGCGGGGAACAGCTATTATATAATAATTTTCACATGTGGGTTCGTTAACATTGAAGATTTAATCTGTAAAATTCACAATATGTAGCCTTTTATTAGTAAAATAATTTTTAAAATATTTTCACTGGATAAATACTACATAATGGTTTAGAATTTGTCTCTGGATCTTTTGAATCGATAAACGGAAGTCACATTAAGTCAAAAAACATTATAATATGATGTAAGAATGAGATATTTTTCATCTGCAGTATGTTTTCTCCTTAGAGGTCGATTGCGTCAGATATAAATCAATATTTAGTTGGTGTTTATTTGCGTATGAGTGTTTGGCTATTAGTCATTTTCTTTTACTTAAGGTGCTACGATTTTTACTTTTATTACAATAAAAAATATAAATACATAATCTTAAGACATCACGAGTCAATAACACCGGTTCTTATCGGATATTTACTTAAACAATCAGATGTATCTTACGCTGGCTTTGACACGTACAGATAGTTTAATATAAGATGAAGATAATTCGAAAGTGTTTTGCAATTATTTGGAACTAAATATAGTGTTTTCCTTGTTCATATTGATGTATGATTATCTGCCGTTAAAGAGAATGTTTGTATGATGAAGCCGACTACTCATCTCATATTTTTTCAAGGTTTATTCTTAATGGACTTTGCAACTCTATGATATTTATGATTATAAGGGTTTATTGTTATTTGGATTTCTGTGGGTATGACACACACATGGCCGTATATTACAAATGGGATGACGATTAAAAAATAATTTGATGTACTTTGGATAATTTAATAAAAAAAAATAGAAACCTATTTTTAGTAATAAGTTAGAATTATTCAAAAATTTAAGGAGATGCATTGATTAGCCCCTGCTCTGTAACTTTAATGTTTTATATCTATGTAGTCTATCGAAATGTTACAATTTTAGGACCGAATATTGCATTTCTTAGTGTACGCAATTTTTTTTTTGGACACGTGGGAGTCGACACCCTTGCCGTTCGGCGCCATTTTGAGAAAAAACTTTTTCGCGATAGCTCGGAAACTTCTTCGGAAGCGTCTTACAAAAAAAATATTAAGACGTAGCAAATTATCTTGCATACAAATATGTTTATAATTATTTTGTTATTATCTAAGAGACAGATTTTTTTTCATACTCTCTTCATGCCTAGAATTTGTGTTTTCATTCATGAGGTATTCATTTAAAATGGAGTGCAAAAACGTTTGGTTAGTGATAATGTGACATTTTGTAATCTAAGAATTTATCTAAACCTTTCTATGATAAATTGAATCGAGATTTATCTATGTACCTACTACGGTTTAGACATATTTATATAGGTAGAATCGCGCTCGTAATTGACGTATTGGTGCGAGAAAGGCAACACGACTGGGACAACCAATCAACGCTCGCGAACCCGACGATCACACGCCCCGCGCGCCGCGCCGTTTCCTCGATACCTTATTTTTGACTTTTGCGCAGATTCGTGACGCGTACAATACCTTAATACTGAAAATTTTTAAGGTAAGTTAGTTACGCTTACACGCAAAAACTATTGGAGCGATCATCATGAAGTTTTGTACACACCTTTCGAAATATCAGAATGAACATGACAACTTTATATTTTCATTATTTTTTTTTAATTGAATAATGCGAGCAAAGGAAGACACAAGCTACTGACGAATAAAACAACATTTTTGGGGCTATTGAAATTTATTTATTAACTGAAAATCCTAAATATTACAAAACATTAAACACAAGTTTCGATCTAAATAAAAACTATGAACAGCCTACATTTTTGTACGCAATAATTTTAGTGGAGTATTATTTTATATTAAACAAATTAAATAAAAAAAAGATATCACACGCGATCTTCGAAAACATGGCAAATAAAAATATATATTTCAAGATTCTAAAAGCAAAAATTATCTTTCGAAGACGACACATTTAATTTCTTATTATTCCAAATTCAAACGGTTCTTAACCAACTACCAAAGGCATTTCTTTTTTTTTTTAATTAAAATAAAACAGCCTACATTTTGTACATATAATTAGAAAAACTTTTTAAACGAATTTATTTAAGATCAGAATAAAACTGTATCTTTAGATATTTTTATTATTTTGATACTTAAATGAGTGACTATTTTTTTTTGGCGGCAAATCAAAAAGTATTTACTATGGTTCCAATTTTCTATATTACCAAATTGACAGATGCATAATTTTGACAATGACATTCCGTATTTAACATGGTATGGTATTTATTTTTTTATTATTAAAAGATTACATATAATTTTTTACATTGACATTTTCTCTTATATGACAATGACATTGACGTTGAAGTTGACGTCTAGACAGATTTCTGCAGATACTCGTCGAAGAGGTACAGAGCGAGTGACAAGTCTTGACCGTCATTGTCAGTGATGAAATGTTTGAGGTCAGTTGTGTGACCGGCCAGGTCCCTGATGGTCTTAGCGTGGTCTTCAATGAATTCTTCTTCGAGGTACTGAGCGATCTGTAAATAAAAATTGTTAAAAATGGCTGTGGAATATTTAATGACAGTCTTGCGAATTGTACTATCACTGTAAGACTTATTATACATATTTAAAATCATCAAAATCGGTTCATAAAAGACAAAGAAGTTCTACTTGGGTCATGACCCCCATGACCTCCTTTGAGCTGGTTCCAGGACGTAGGAACATTACGATTAAATCCATACTTCCATACTAATATTATAAATGCGAAAGTAACTCTGTCTGTCCGTCTGTCTGTCCTTCCATCGTGCTAAAACTACTGAACCGATTGTAATAAAATTAGGTACGCAGATGGTCTAGAGCCTGAGATAAAACATAGCTACTTTTTTACTGGAAAAAAAGGGTTATAATGGGGGGAAGGGGGGGGTCAAAGTTAATATGAAAGTCGACGTTGACGGAGTCGCGGGCACCAGCTAGTTTAAATATAAAATACCTAGTTTTTACTATCTATTGTTATCATTATATTTATGGCTAAAATAAAACTTTATTCTTTGATTTATCATAGTTCTAGATTAGACAACATATGTCAAGATGTTTCACGACCCAAGGGCACTTGAAGGACTCTACAGTTTCAATTTTCAAATTTAAGTTGATAAATTAAGTTTCGATGCACATCGTAAAAAACCTGTATATTCATAGCCCAGTTTTAGGCATACCCACTAAGCATACATAATATGTCAAAGTCAAAAGTATCTTTATTCAACTAGGCTACATATAGTACCACTTTTGAATCGTCATGGGATTACAAAAAATTTATCACTGGTTTGGAAAGGCAGTTTCTACAGAGAAGAACCAGCAACTCTGATAGTTGCTCTTTGAAACTAATATTATTAATGCGAAAGTAACTCTGTCTGTCTGTCCGTCTTTCAACCGCGCTTAAAGTACTGAACCGATTAGAACAAAATTTGGTTCACAGATGGTCTAAAGCCTGGGGAAGGTCATAGGCTACTTTTTTTTTAAATCAAACCCCAAAAGTTTGCGCAAGGGGTTGAAACTTGTTATAATTTTACACTTTTACGGCTATATCGCTGAACCGATTGTAATGAAATTTAGCACACAGATGGTCTAAACCCTGGGATAAAACATAGGCGACTTTTTAACTGTAATAAGTTAAAAGGGTTATATAGTCCACGCGGACGGAGTCGCGGGCATCAGCTAGTTACAAATATAAACAACTAGCGGGCCGTCCCGGCTTTGCACGGGTAAACATAGTACAAAATATAGCCTAATGTTACTTAGTAATAATGTAGCTTTATAATGAAAAGAGAATTATTAAAATCGGTCCAGTACTTTTTGAGATTTTTCATTACATGCAAAAATTTAAATAAACACTTTTATTTGCTTTACTTGTAACTATGTACAAAAATCTTGGAATCTTAATTTGACCCACGATTTGCACACGATTCCAAATCTGATGACAATACATGACTAGCTAAGAAACGTCATTACAAATCCAATATGGCGGCCTCCCCAAGATGGCCAACTGGCTGTTTGAAATGCACTTCCATGATATGGGTATCATATGAAAGGTAGATTAGTATAGAAAAGTATAAGAGATACTTTACCTCAGGGTCATGTGTCTTATGGTTGTTCCTGGTGGCTTCCTGGTGGATGTAGAAGGCTCGCTCAGCGATCTCCTTCTGTGTGTCCAGGGCGTGGGCGAGAGACTCCAGTTCTTGGAGCTCGATGGTGGAGTTCCTTGGAGCTGACTCCTGGGCGCTGCGGCGGCCGAAGTCCATGGTACCACCTGGTATGATGATCATGATGTTGTTATATTTATGTACTTGTTTTTTTGGATTAGGCTATATTTGGTAGGAATTAATAAATGCTAAGCTTCGTTAAGTTGAACACTTTTCCTTGAATAAGAACTAGTTTTACGAGTATGTGTGTTTGTGTGTGTGTGTGTGTGTGTGTGTGTGTGTGTGTGTGTGTGTGTGTGTGTATGTGAGAGATTGAGTGAGTGATTGAGTGAGTGAGTGAGAGATTGAGTGAGGGAATGAGTGATTGAGTGACTGAGTCATTTAGTGAGTGTGTGTGTATGTGTGTACTAGGTATATACTTTTAATTTAAATATTTTGAAAAATGTTATTATGCAGTTATTATACTTCATTTAACTTAATACTGACTACTTTACTTAAATTTTACGTAATGTTTCGGAAGAGGGGTTGAAAAACATCATGGTGGATCACTTGTACAGTCTAAAATCTTAAACTCACCTCTCTTAGTAATATGTTTGATCAGCTCAATGGTCTTCTCCCAAGTCTCATCGGAGAGCTTCTTGAAGAGTTTGCTGAAACCTTTTCTGTTGGTCTGGTAATTGTTGTAGTAGGCAGCCGAGAGGAGGTACTCATATGATCTGCGGAGATGGAGGTTGGCGTAGGCTTGCATTTCAATGGCTACGTTGCCTTGACGTCCATAGTGACCGTAGACAGCGTTACAGCTTGGAAGAGCTGTTAGAAATATTTATTTATTATTAGCTAGCTGACCTGGCATGCTTCATACTGCCTCTGAAAATGTGCTGTTTTTTTGGCTTTCCCGGCAATTATTAGATTTTTTCTCACGTTTTGAACCTTCCTTAGACATCTACGAACATTTTAAGACCAAGATAAGATAAATTCTTTAAGCTGTTCTTGAGTTTTTTTGCGAGACTAACAAACAGCAAATAATTTTTATATTTCAGCATAAAAAATGTTATATACTTGTTGTTACAAATTATACTTTCGATTTTTTTTTTTATTCTATGAAGTGGTGATATTTGTTTGTAACTAACAAGCTAATCTTGATGATTCATTTTTTTTAGTTTATTATATAATGTTACTATATGCAACATAAACATCTGTATCTTACGACAAAATAACGTGAAAACCAAAGATTTAATCATTAATAACATAAAATTAAAATATATGGGGAAAATAGAAATCTATATGGCAATCTTTTTACCTTTACTGGATCGACGGATCCAGTTATCCAGGGATTAAAGACGTTTAATCCCTATTTATATTATAAATGCTAAAGTAACTCTGTCTTTCTGTTACGCTTTCACGCCAAACCTACTGAACCGATTGTAATAAAATTTGGTACACAGATGGTCTAAATCCTGAGATAAAACATAGGATACTTTTTAACTGGAAAAAAGGGTTATAAGGGGGAAGGGTCAAAGTTTATATTAAAGTCTACACAGACGGCGTCTGTAAATAAAAACTAATACATACACAGAGTGTTGGACACTTGTCCGCAGTCCATAGCAACATCATTGTAGCAAGTATCAGCAGCCACGGCAGACAAAGCCAGGAAGCTTACAATAGCTAGGAACATAGCCTTCATGTTGCTAGAACAAAAAATCAGTTTATGATTATTAATTATTTCTTAACTTTATAACTAACACAATTATACACACTGTAACATTTAATTATAAATAGCTGGCGTTTAACTATAGGGAATGTCTTCCAGGCATACAATGGGTAAAGAATAGAGAAACAATAAGGTAATTTTATGCTTTAATGAAACAATAAAGGGTTAATATCAAAAAAAGGTTAACTTCTATTGAATTATGCATGTTTCGTTTTAATATTGTACTAATAAGATGCATATGATTGAATTGACACACCACCTCATTTTTGAAAACGGTTAAAAATTTGAATAGATTAAATTACCTAATTGGTTGAAATATCTTAAAATAGGTTCAGTAGTTCCATAGGCCTTATTAAGTGACAAACACATACAGAACCTATACTATGACATATTTTCTTATTTTAAGAATTAAAAATTTTGTCAATAGTTGCAGCCGCTGTTCTATCAGAAATAATGATAAATTATTAAGACACTTGGTTGAATACAACTAAAGAAGAAAGAACTGTAAGCTAACAAACATAACTCCTTTACAAATTTGTATAGAAGATCAAATTAAATTAACATATTTTAAGATGGCCTAAAAATTTTGAAACAGAAATTCGAAAACTTGCGTACTAGTTATTGCAAGATTATTTATTATCTACTGCCAATTAGAAATGATAATTCAATAATAGTTTAATATATTTCACCCGATATCTTTTAATTGGATAAAGATAACATGTATTGCTTGTTAAAACAGATTTAAATGGTTTAAAAAAGATTATATTTTACAAGCCTCGATAAAATTGATCTGACCATCCGATTCTGATATACCTAATATTGATATGAACAAAGATAATAATATACCTACCTACAAAATTTACTGATAACCCTTGTTAAATCTAGAAATTATTGTCAATAAGGAAATACTTAATTCTTGAACTATTAAATATGTAATAAATGTATTGCTAATTGCGTCTTGATTACAGACATAAAGTTTGAAAATCGAACAAAAAATCAAAAATCACTTCTCACTCAAATGACATCTCGAATTTATAATTTTGACAATTAATTTTTTTTTGTTACGATTGACAAACATGCTAATTATAAAGACAAATAAACTTACCTAATTTTAATAATTGACGTTTATTATTAAATATTAAATTGGTAGCGTTTGCGATCCGTTGGAAGTGCAACCTTTACACACACTGGTGCAGAAGGCAACTTCGACAAAGAATCGAAGGCGATAAAACGGTCGTGTCCTACACGAGACAAAACAAAATAATATATAGTGTGACTTATCTATATTTTCCGCGTAGTAGTTTGACTGACAGCAAACAAGATACAAAGGTAAAGTACTGCTTTATCAAAGCCTGAAGTTGGTTACGTATTTCTGGGTGGTCACTTCTAGGTTAAGTTTACCATTAACT
>JADANM010006871.1:2912125-2935402 GCA_026213755.1 Eurema hecabe | reverse complement strand
GTTATATAACTCTGGGTACAGGCTTTGCACTTGTATCTCTTTAATTCCTCATTATGTACTTCGGCTAGATGTTTCTGTCTCGCGTAGAACGAGGGTAGAGATATATTGCACCTCTTGCACACATATCTTATCCCGGACTTGTGTTCTTTGGACACGTGATTCTCTCTCTTGGTCACTTTGTCGAAGACTATATCACAGAAACGGCAGGGGAAAGACCCTACTTCGTGAGTCCTTAAGTGACCTCTTAACCTGGATCTTGATGCGAAGGATTTCCCACAACTACTGCAAGTATGGTTCGGATAGTGCTCGTTCATATGAGTGTTGAGTGTGACAAAATTTAGGAAGGTCTTCTTGCAAATCGGGCAGTCCAGCTGATCTTTTTCCAGTTTAAAAGGCAGTTTGTTCCAACGACATCTCAATCTGAGGCAGATATCTACATGGTGTTTTATTTCTTCGAAATTCTTTACTTCTGTGCTACAACTCTTGCAGCGGAGAGACTTCGACTCTGTTTTGAACTTTTGGGAGCTGGATTGGTCCATTTTCTTGAAAGCTGTGGCTATGTTTGAAACGCTGTGCTGGGATACGTGAGTTTTAAGGTCTTCTAAGTTTGGGGTTTTTTCTGGACAGATAGCGCATGAGAATGTGTCATCTTTGTTCATTTTAAACGGGAACAGTCCGAGGGATATTAAAACTTCTGTTTCTTCTAAATCGACGACCTAAAAAAATAAGAAAATAAAGTATACTCGTTCTTTGCTCTCTGTCTTGTTCCCTTTTAATGGACGTAAGTTTGCACCGGGAAATTCGAAAATTGCTTATCATAGCATAAATAAGCATGAGGTCCTAGTTTTCCCTTTCTGCCCTTTTAAAGACATTAATGTTTTAAGACAATCCTGAGAAAATCAATTATAACAAAAAAAAAATATAAATAGAAAAGTATTATGTCTATAATAGATGTAGACATCTTCGTTTCAGGCAATACAATAAAATAATTAATTAAAAAAAATTATTAACAAATACATTAATTAAAAAGTACATTTACAATTCCAATATTCCACACCTCCTTCACAAAAACTATAAAAAATAACCACAAGAGTCAGCCACTATACCTTCTGACACACGAGGGAGTATGTATCTTTCTTCTCACTGGACGACAGCTTTTTTCGTCTCTTCCGAGGTTGGTATTCTTCCGGCTCTTCCTTTAAAACCATCCCGTTTATAACTGTCAAGAAAAAAAAATTGAAAAGCTGTATAAAATTCGTACGAAGTTTCCTTTGATTAATTAACTAGTGAAGGAATTATAATTAAAATTGTTAGTTTTGTTTTATTATTTTTTTTTTAAGGAAACGAATAAAACTAGCTTGCTTTCTATAAGACAAAGAGAGACAACTATAGCAAGGTGTTGTTACAATTTTTACCCGACTACGGCAAAGCCAAAGGAGGGTTATGATTTTGACAGGCTATGTATGTATGTATGTATGTATGTATGTTCATCTGTTCCCCCATAACTTCTAAACCACTAATCAGAATTCGACAAATGACATATCATTACAAGCGTCTTAATTGTCCGCTGGTTATAGGCTATATAGATTTTCACCAAATTCAATGTGGCGCCCACTAGCGGACAAAATATACAGAGTAAAAAAATAAAGTTAAGCTAGATACGCCGTGTTTGGTCTCATTTTAAAGCGCTTCACTTGTACATTTCGAATATATATATATATATATATATATCTAGCATTTGCTTGTGACTTTACCTGTATTCATGGGGTACTTTTATACTTTTTCAGCGTCGTTTTTTGTCGTAGTTGGGTTTTAGTTTTTTTATTAGTCTTGATTTTGCAACGCGCGATTAGGAACTTTGTAATTAATGTTCGAACAAAAAGGTCATTTTTGGGGATAAAAGTTACTGTTAATATCTTCTCTGGTATAGTAAAAAAAATTTATGTCTGTCTATGGATTTGACTATATAGTTTAAAATTTAACATTGATACATTCCTGAAACGAAAAGCCTCGTCCGACAAACAAACACAAATTTTTTTCTATTGTTCTATTGATATACAGATGAAATCAACTTTTTTTATGCTATAATTATATACACTTTACAAACTTTTCTTCTGCTACTAAGGTTGCCAACAAAAAATTTTAACAGAAAAACATGCTGAAAAAATTTATAATAAAAAAAGAAACACTGATCATGATTAAAATAATAATAAATAGAGAACTTTTTTTCTATAGTGTTTCTTATCTTAAGTAATTAATAGTAAAAACTAAGTTCTATTGTTCTTAAAAGGTCTAAAATATAAAGCTAATACCCACTATCTTCATTCGTGTCCTCCTCGTGATAATCACTGTCGTTGGACTCCTGTTTAAACTGACTGAGAAAAACGTCGTCATCATCTGAAAAAAAAACGTATTCATATTTATTAACTAGCAGTGCCCCGCGTTGTTCCCGTTCCCGGAATAATACCGGGATGCATTGTATCCTATGTGTTAACCAGGGTATCACCTATCTACATACCAAATTACAACATAATTGGTCTAACCGTTTTAGCGTGAAAGAATAACAAACATACATCAACTGTTTAGCAATAAGGTCTCTTTTTGTACTTTTTAAATTTTGCCTTATATCATTTTATGTCCTAATTTTTTTTTTTTGGAAAAAAAAAATATTACTAGGTATGAAACCTAGTAATATTTTATTTGAAGTTGATAACAACTAACTTAGTATGTTATAAAATATACAAAGCCTAATTGTAGGTTTGTTCAATAATGAGGAGATCCCTTTAATGATCCTCCTCTAAAAATATGTTTTTATTTACAATTGAAAATGGGATAATACACACCGAAATTCCGTTGCAAGCTAGTCTAATAAAATAATCAGAATACTAAAAATATTATATAAAAAACAGTAGTCAAAAAATTTTATCACATTCTCCAATTTATTAGTGCTTAATGATATACCAAAATTTTCCACTGCCCTCGAAAAGTAAAGTGTCATATTTGACGTTTTTTGAAAAAAAAACACGTAATCTACCGTTTGGGACAAAAATTCAAATTAGTTTTCTTATCAATTTTATTTTTCAATTTAATGATTGTAGGTTTATTTTCGACTTATATATATAAGTATATATTTGCTTATTTCAAAAAACTCATCTTTGGAACTACAGATCTAATCATTAAATAGTTTTTATTGTTTAGTATGATAAATACAAAAACTAGAAAAATGTTCTATCTATTTTTTATTTAGTTAATCTTATCTAATATTATATCTTTTACTAATATTTTGACAAAGAAGAGTTTATTTTATTTATAACTAGCTGATTCATGCCCACTTTGCTGGGCATAATGTTAATTATCCTTTTCGGTTCTTTATATAACCTATGATACTTGGCAATAATGTGGCTTTCTGTATATAAAAGAATTTTTAAAATTGGTTCATTGGATCCTGAGATTACTCCTTGCAACACACAAACAAACATACAAACTTTATAATATTATTATAGACTAGCCTACTAAAGATATGGTTTTATAGTTTTAAAGATTTAACCATACAGATGGACATACAGATGAAATCAACTTTGTTTTATGCCATAATTATATACATTTTACAAACTTTTCTTCTGCTACTAAGGTTGCCAACGAAAAATTTTAACACAAAAAACATGCTGAAAAAATTATTAAAAAAAAAACACTTATTATAATTAAAATAATAATAAATATAAAGTTTTTATTCTATAGTGTATATTATTTTCAGTAATTAATAGTAAAAACTAAGTAATAAAACTCACTTTTAATCCTTATACTTGATTGTAATGACTTCAAAGACGTCTCAACTTGCGTTTTAAACTTCAGACATAATTGCAACTGCTCAATACACGATTCGCAAATCAGACATTTTGTACCATCCACATCTAATTCTGAAATCTGTGAAACATAAACATTACTAGATGTGTTCCATTAAGTTCATTATTTGTTAAGGTTGGTTCTGAGTTCTGACTTATATTAAATTGTATATATATATGATACACTACTCTTGTAAAGGGCTTGGAAAATATATATCATTTTATGTATTCAATTACGAATAAAAATCTACAATTTATGTAGCTTTATAGACATTTACGTAGTCCTTTCCTAAAATAGACTGGTTAGCACAGCCTTTTTAAAAAAATATTCATGATATTGAGATTTGAGATGTTTCGTATAAAAAAGTATTTCTTCTAAATGAATGGTTAATACAAAAATGTACTTACATTTATAGAAAAACATTTCAGTAAAATATCAGAGTATGTTTCTGTTTGTTTGTCGTTAATTTCTGGTATCAACATGCTTTTAACAACATCGAGCTTTAAACACAAACAACAATTACCAAACAAAGGTAAAGTTTCAACCATTATTCCACTATCCATTTTACATGTATGTTAAGCTTATCTTATTAGAAACTAATTGGAATCTTCTTTGAATTCTTCTTATTTACGACAAACAAATTATACTTCCATTTTCAAGCGAAATAAAAACAAAACTGCCTGAGAAATTCTTATTTTCTGACTTTGACAGATTGGGACCACTTGACATTTGTTTTTTTTAGGTTACATAGAATAAGAGCAAAGTTTTGCAGAATGAATTGAAACATAAAAATGTTATCTATTTAAAAGTAAACGCTTAACTCGATAACAGATGAACCGATTTATATAATTCTTTTTTTATAATATTTCTGGATGTTTTTTAAGCAAAAAATGTTAGGTATAGGGTATAAGGTTTTGCGTAGGATAGGTACAGCCTGAACGAAGTTGCGTTAGGGCAGATATTAGATAGTTTAATAAATTACCTCATATAAAGAAACCTGTATATGCACGTTCTTGTGAATTTAAAATCAAACCTGTTATGTACTTACTCTTATTCTACTTCGACGTTACGAATTTCATGAATACCAAAATAAAGATCTAAGTTGCACTACTTTGGCTTTGGTTTCAAAATAAATGACTGAAATAACTTACAATGAATTAAAACAACAATAACACATTTATATTATTTTTATTTATCTGTTTTATCGAGCTTCTTCTTATCTTTTTTCACTCCGCTGTGTTTTGGAGTACCTCGCTTCATCAACAATTCTTGGGGAATAGGCATTTGTCCTCTAAAGTCTACCCCTGGACCAGGTTTTAATTTCATACGATGATGGGGATAGCGAAACATAGATTCGGAAGGCAAAAATTTAATAGCACCATTGTGCAAGTGTAAATCTCTGAAAAAAAAAATAGAATTCCTATTTAGTAATCGTTTATCGTTGCATCACAAGTACATATCTTAAATATTATTTAGCGCAGTTTGTGAGTATATACTAATGAAAATATGAAATTAAATAAATACTGAATGTTTTTTTTTATTCCAGTATTGCAACACAAACGGAAACTATGCGGATATAAAGCTGCCAGTTAAAAACTAACTTTCAGTTTTACCTGATGCATGGAAACTCAAAAGGCGCGAACACTCGCGTCTCAATATTCTTTTTATATTCAGCCCAGCGGCATTTCAAAAGTTCGTTGTTGTGGATCGAATAGTGTTTTGTATAAATGTAGTCGAAGAGACCTTTCTCGAAAGCCGGCAAAGTTCTGTAGTTGGATCCGATTTCTTTAGCTATCTCTATAATAAATTAATTTTAAAGATGATTTATTAACTTTATCCTATATTTTGTTTATTGTAGTACCTATCGTGGTTGTAAAATTTATTTAATTATTAATCACGTTTTATGTAAAAGGCAACTGAGTAGGACCACTCTGGGGGAACCATTTTCCTAAAGAACCGACATCAAGTAGTGACATCTCGTTTCTTTTCACTCTTTTTAAAGGCTCAAAACGCATCGAAATATCGAGGTATGATATAAGTGGGTAATTTATAGTGCACACACAGCCACTACAACCTTTGCTGTAAGGCAATAGGCTATGTTACCGAGTAAAACCTCATGGTATTTTGCCATGCCATGTCGGAGTCACGGGTACCCTTGCGGACTCTACATTCAATTCTTTTAAATAAATACATACCTTCAGTCACAATAATATCTGGCTTAGTACGTTGAATGTGGTCGCATACAGCATATGGATTCTTTTTCTCGTTTGCAGCCATTTTTAGAAAATTTAACCTTTTATAAAAATGTTTTTTGGCAATATATAAAAATGCCACAATGACAAAGTGATATGACGTTATAAATACTTTTTGGTGTTATTGTTTGCTTTCTTTAAAGTTTTAATTATCAAATAATTAGAGGATTGAAAATTGTACAATGATCCTAGATTAGCATTAAACGCAATATCAAATGTCTGTCAATTTAATAAAATATAATGTCAAAAAAATAAAAATATAATGTCGACCGCTTGGCGCAGTGGTACCACAACTGCTTTCTGCGCGAAGGGTCGTGGGTTCGATTCCCACACCACCGGAAAAATATATTTGTAATTTACATTTGTATTTTTCTGGGGTCTGGGTGGTGCTATGTATTGTATGTATGTATTTACAAAAGAAAAGTATGTATATGTAATTTATTCCGTTATCTAGTTGTCTAACTAGATGGCGCTGTGTATAAATGTCCTGAAAATATTTATTTATTTATATAAATGGACTCCCAATTTCGATTGTTTTAACAATAGTTTTATTTATAATAAAACTAGCTATACCCCGCGGCTGCATCAGCGTCCTTAGTTTTTACCACACCTCTTGGATGTAGCAGTTGTATTCAAAAAATTATCGAATCATATTACTACATAGAAGCGTTATAAAATAAACTCATCATTCTTTCAAAATATGCATAAGAGAAAGACATTTTTTCAAATTTATTTATTCAAGGAATGTATTGTTTTAATGTGTTTTCTTAAAGAATCTCTCGTCGAATAATGATTGTTACAGAGACGACACGCCCAATTCTTCTCGCCCGTATGCGTTACTCTGTGGCGCTTTACGTCAGATTTGGTATAAAAAAGTTTTTGACAGATGTCACATTCTTGATTTTTCTCCTTCAAATGCACATACCTTATATGATTATTACGCAGACCGCGTGTTAGGAACTCTTTTGAACATTTCGTGCATTTGTGAACAGGCTTGTCCATTCCGTGTTTCTCTACCAAATGTAGCACTCTAAAATTCTCTCTGTAAAACCGTTCCGTACAATATGGACACGGAAATCGAGGTTTTCGCTCAATTTTAATATCGTGTGTGGCAACATCATGTTTCCGCTTGTCAGTCCGACATTTAAAATCGACTTTACACTCGTGACACCGCAACACGCGATGCGTTCTTGTTTTATGTAAATTTAAAAACACCAAATTCGTAAAACCAGCTCCACAAATATGACACACGTGATTTTGAAAATGTTTATTGATGTGAATATTTAATAATCGAAATAACCTAAAACTCTGTTGACATATTTGACATTGCAATCCTGACGTTTCAATTTTGAAGGGTACCAGCAAGTTGCCCTTTATGGGGAATTTTAAGTCATGATTTTGTTTTAAATGATTTACTAACTCGTTCACGCCTTCTAACTTTTGGTCGCATTTTTTACAGTTCAGTTCAGATATATCAACTTTTAGGGGTCGATTTTGCTGTGATATGATATGTTTTTCTATTTCGTGTAGATTGTGTTCTTTGCTCGTGTGTAGGCGAAGATCTTTGATGCCTGGAAAGGGTTGCTTGCAGCAGAAACATCGGTATCTACTTTTACTCCACTGGAAGACCACCATCGTCGAGTTGGCGATTAGTTTGAGAGAATTATCTCGCAGAAGTGGCGCCATCCCACGACGTTCTAAAGTCTTCGCCCAAATATCATTCGTTTTATCTGCAACTTTAACGTTTTAAAATAAATAATAACTTTTGCATGAATAAGCTTTTACTAATATTATTTTTTTTATAAATATCGTGAAACACGATAGTATAGTATCTGAAACAAAATGGTAGTAACCTATATATTATATGCTCAAATATTTTTTTACGCAAGGTATGGATGTAGACCAAAATTTTTCTAAAATATTATTTTAAAAATCAATACCGCTTTTACGACATACTTGGTTTAACGCATTGCTATTTATAGGTTTTATTCTGAAATATATGTGTTTATTTTGTGGCAATAAAAACGATTGTTTATATTTTAAAAATGAATAGTTAAAACAGAGTAGAAGGGTAATGTTTATTTTTAAAATCAAATAACAATAAGGTTTTGTTTAACTTGTTTATTCTAAATCTAGCTTAGCAGTAATTTCGAAAATTAGTTGCTAGTTCTTGAAGCAGAGGAAATAATAAATTCTCTGATCCAGAATCCCTGAACTAAGCTAAATAAGAAGATAATCCATATTTTAACAACATTAAAATTTATTAATGGTATTTTGACCTTTTTCGATTAATTTTTTGTTACAGTCCCAATTCTGACCGCCAACAAACCTCAAAAGTCATGATATTTTTATTACTAGTCAGTATCCAACAAGCTTTGACAATGGATCTACGTTCCTTTGGAGGCAGAGAAGCCCTTCCCGAAGAATACCCTTACGTCGTCTCAATGGATATGGTCCTCGATTTGAACGGCCAGGAAATACACGTGCAGAGTTGTACTGGCTCAGCGTTAACTGTCACGTGGACGTTGACAGCTGCTCACTGCATCATGGACGACCCAATGCCCTTTTACAAGAAGACCGTCTTACGTTACGGGCCAAAAGACCAACCGCGTCGAAGTAATATCCTCAAAACTGTTTTGCACAAAAATTTCCAGTCATCCGATACCTACGCAGAACATGATATAGCCTTGATTCAGAGCGAAACATTGCAGCTCTCAAATTTCGCGAGGCTCAGCGCTGTTGACTATACAACTCTTGTTGGGAGTCCTGCAATTTCTGCAGGATATGGAATCGGCTGGAACGACACGATCCTGGATATCTTATTTCTATTAAGACCATTACAGGTGTGGCGATGTTGAAACGCTCTAGTTATATCTGTTGTTTTATTGGTATTAACTTGTTTATGTTACAGGTTGTTGAGGTAATGATAGCTAAATGTGACGAGAGTTACCTTTTACATGGATTATGTTCGACTTCCAAATGTGGCATCAGGTCGTACCTTTGCCCTGGGGACTCAGGAGGACCAGTCATTCACCAATCAGGGGTCGTTGCTGTTCACACGTACGGCTTTCACAGCCAACGAGCCAAAACATTGCCAGAGATTAAAGGAATATATAAATTTGTGGCTATAGATACACCAGTTAGCCCCTACATCGACTGGATTATAGGACAGATAAATACATAATTGGCTTAGTAACATCAATCTAGTTAAAACGAAAATTTGACTGATCTTCAAAAACGCTGGGTTTAAGATTTGTTTTATTTATAAAATTTATTGCATTTTTAGTAACTTTGTAAATAAAGGATCACAAAAAAAGTTTATATATTTCTTTGAAATTTACATTTATTGTGGGCTATAAAACTTTTATTGTAAGCTGTTACGTAATAAACAAACACTTCGATACAAAGTTGGTTGTAAAAAATATAACGGTCATCTTTATTTCTAAACGGATTATAAGTTGGATTGAAAAAATGTAACGGTCATCTTTACTAATAAATGAATGATTAAATCAGTGCGGTATATTCTTAGCTAATTGTAAAACGTGTAGGCTCTTTCAAAAATTGCCAACCACAGAGTACAGCAATTTATATTTGTGCAATGCTTTCCCTAATTTATTGTTTAAAATGATTGGATATGCATTTTGAACAATAATTGAATTTGAGCCATTAGGCGGCAAAGTTCATTTCATTTCCAGTGTATTCTACACAGGACATCAAATCAACTTAAAAATAAAAAAAAACGCTTGAAAATTCAAGTTCTTTAGTAATTTAAAACAAAATACTGATTGTGCGTGAGATCCATCAAACTATAAATACAAAAACTGATTCAGTAGAGTACAAACTTCTCTCTCGTAATCTGTTGTTGAATTTATACGGAAGGCGCTCTTAAAGCAAAACAAGTCTCTTCTTCTTCCTTAAAATTAAATTATTCCTTGGCAACTCCAATAACTCCAGCATGCCATTCCTTGACATGGACATCGAAATCATTGCGACTAGAAAATTCATTACCACATTCTAGGCACGTTACTTTGTTCAAATTGTGCACGTGAGCCGACAAATGCCGTCTTAAACTCTTCTCCTGTCTGTACGCCTTCTGACAGATCCCACATACAAAATTACGATCACCAGTGTGCGATTCTATGTGCTTCCTCAACGTTGTCAAACAGCTAAAACATTTCTTGCATATACTACACTGTGTCTTATCAGTATGGAGTTTATTCGTATGCGTTGTTAAAGCTCTACGTGTAGGAAATTTAGATTTGCACACATCACAGTCGAAGGAAAACGTTATTCCATGTACGTCCTTCAAATGTTTCAACTTTCGGAAATGTTCTGAAAAGCGTTCCGGACAATGAGGACACCTCAATAATTTCACATTCTTATCTCTTTCGTGTACTTTTTCTATGTGATATTTTAGGTTGGAATTGGTTGTGTATACTTTTTTGCATTTATGGCACGGATAGCCGTTCGGGGAGTGCGTTTCTTTGTGTTGCATCAGCCTTTGATAAGTCATAAATCCCGTGCCGCAAGTGTCACAGACCGCATTACTAAAGTGAACGTTCATATGTCTATTCAGTAGAATAAAAGTTTGAAATCCTTTCTCACAAATGTGACAAGAAAACTGACGGTCCTTTAAACTCAGATCATAAGCCATTAGCCCGATGCCTGACTGTGTAAATACTTTATCGTGCGCCAAGGACAAATGACTTCTTATTTCGTCTAAATTGCTAAAAACTTTGTTACAAAGTTTACATTTTAGGCCAGAGATATCTACTTTTACAGTTTTCTTGCCTTTTCGCAATAACTCTTTCAATATCGTATCTTTGTCAGGCATTTTATGTTCTTCACTGTGGGTTAGGAGGGAGTGTACTTCAGGATAATTTTGTTCACAGAAAAAGCATTTAAAGAAGTATCTACAGAATGTAAAAGGCCTGACGGTTGTGTTTTCCAATATCAAGGCGGCATTTTGTCTTTCGGATAAAGTTAACTCCCACACACTCGATAACACTGCCTGTCGTTTCGTGTGTCCCATTCCTGAGAAAATAAAACCTTCTTTAAATCTGATAAAAGCCACACAAGCCATGCCTACAAGCAAAAAATCCTCACATCAAACTACTAGTACTTTCGTATATTACATTTCCAAAAGTTGCTTGGAAGTAATCGATGCCAAGTAATACAGCCTATTGTACATTAGAATATATTATATTATTTCCTTGATGTTTCCTGTTATGTTTCTTTTTAGGTCTATACAATCAATATTGAGTAAACAAAAGCAATTTAGTTTCATAATCGTAAATACAAATCTTACATTCTCTTTGTACTATTTAAGAAATTCAAAACGTCATTTCCTAAGATGTTTCCAAAAATTAAAACCTAGTGATCTATAACTTCGGTTCCAAAATTTTTAACTATAGTCTTAAATTGCCATTGCGGATGCCACTGCTTCATATGTTTATTAAAGTCGTTTCTATTATGAAAACCATTGCCACATTCACTACACGTAAACTTCCAAACTGGTCCGTGTACCCTCATGTGTTGTCGTAACGTCCGCTCATGCATATATGCCTTTTGACAAACGTCACAGAAGAAATTCCTCTCCCCTGTGTGCCCTCGCATGTGCATCTTTAATAGGGATTTAGTTCCGAAGCATTTGCTACAGACTTTACATTGTATTTTCTGAGTGTGCTGCTTCGTCGTGTGTTCCGTTAAAGCTCTTCGCGTTGGGAAAACCGCCTTGCAAGTCTGACAGTCAAACGTAAAAGTTATTCCATGCACTTCCTTTAAATGTGTCATTTTTCGATAGTGCTCAGCAAACCGTTCTAAGCAGTGTGGACATTTCAGAGGTTTAATACGTTTCGCGTTCGTCAGCTCGTGTTTTTTAAACTGATGATATCGCAGCTTCAGTTTCGTAGGGAACACCTCTTGACAACTCGTACATTTGTGAACGCCGTTCTGATGTACTATTCTATGGTTCAATAACCGCTGATGGGAAATAAAACCTAGTCCACACGTTTCGCACACGACACTGAAATGAACGTTCATATGCCTATTTAAAAGGAAGAACGAGTTAAAAGTTTTGCTACATTTATGACAGGACAAAAGTCCATTAGAAATTTTCAAGTTGTACGCCGTTAAGCCATTGCCAGCCGAGTTAAAATCCTTCTTATGAGCAACGATCAAATGCTTTCGAATGTCGTCTAATTCGGAAAAGTTTTGTCCGCATATTCTGCATTTCAGATTGGAGATATCGACCTTGATCACTCGTTTGCCTTTTCGCAAATACTGTTTCAGCAAACTCGATCTATCGGGCAAAGTGTGTGTATCTGTATGCTGTAGGACTAAGGAGATTTCTGGGAAGACTTCTGTGCAATAGAAGCACTTGAAATTCGCCTGTTGGTAGTAGAAAGGTTTGACGGTTGTGTGCTGAAGGAGGCTAGCGGCGTTTAGTCTTTCGTATATGGTCATTTGCCAAATACTGGTACGGGGTGTAGGTCGTTGTAGTTCCTGGAGTGCTGAAAACAAAATGTTGCTGTCAGATGGCTGTTTGTCAAGAGATATACGTCCTCAATATCCGTGCAACAACTACTGGTGAAATACAATCTGTTCTAACAATTACCGTCGTCATACTTGTGCTGGGATTCTAAATAGTTCTAATCTACTTTCATAATTGATGGATTTTTCAATACGTATAATATATGGGTCAAAACGATATTTCGGGCTTTGAATCACATAAAATTCTTTATCGATTAGCTGAAATAGCCATGTTCATGAGTGCTGCGCTAAAGTCGTTTCCGTTTTGAATTTCACACGCACTAAAATCCAGGTAGGAAGGCAAGTATAGTACGCGTCATTTATGTTTAGCGATTTACGAGAATAGCGACGTATCGATAGAATCGCGCTCGTAATTGTCGTATTGGTGCGAGAAAGACAACACGACTGGGACAACCAATCAACGCTCACGCACCCGACGATCACGCGCCCCGCGCGCCACGCCGCTACCTCGATACCTTATTTTTGACTTATGCGCAGGTTTTGTTCAGCGCTAAAGATTCGTGACGCGTACTATAGTCGAAGGTAAATTATGTTGAACTGAAACCTTCTAAACACCTTCTGTGTTCCGGTATCCTGGTAGAAACTTCTCAAATGCGGAAACAGTCCAGTAAATAAAAGAAAATGTCATTTTAGAACTGGTTTAAAATATACGAATGTAATTTATAAACTTTTCATTCAGAATATATTTGTTAACTTGAAAATAGAAACGAGACTCTTATACCATCAGTATTACAGATATAATTATTTAAATTATCTTTCATTCATAATAAGCAAATATAACCTCTGATCTATTTGCATTATAACAATGACTTGGCTGCGTATAGAAAATACAAGTTATTAAATAAATATAAAATTGACAGTCTGAACAGATTTCCTTTACTTTATTTAATCTATTGCTGTCAGAGACAGACACCGCTGAAACTAAACAGGTATTGCTAGAATAGAAATAAAATAACATAAAATAGTAAATCGTTATTTATTACTTAATTTCATCGAATTTTCATTTATTTTAAAACTTAAAGTACTTGAGATTTTCGTCCTTTATATTGTAAAAAAAAATCTATGTCAATGACCAACAAAAACACGAAGTAATTAGTGCATAATTCTCAGATCAATAGTATTAGTGTTAACATATTAAAAAATACCATGTGCTTTTTATACACCAATGAATAATATCATATAGATAATAGATATAAAACATAATATCTAGAACCTTTCTCTTAAATAACATATTAATAAATCGCATTAAATCTTGCATTTTTTAAAGATCTGAGCACACATAGCGACAGTCAGCGGAAAGCGAATTAACTAACAAGATAAAGTAAAAAAACTAAAACCCAACTACGACAAAAAACGACGCTGAAAAAGTATAAAAGTACCCCATGAATACAGGTAAAGTCACAAGCAAATGCTAGTAATATATATATATATTCGAAATGTACAAGTGAAGCGCTTTAAAATGATACCAAACACGGCATATCTAGCTTAACTTTATTTTTTTACTCTGTATATTTTGTCCGCTAGAGGGCGCCACATTGAATTTGGTGAAAATCTATATAGCCTATAACCAGCGGACAATTAAGACGCTTCTAATGATATGTCATTTGTCGAATTCTGATTAGTGGTTTAGAAGTTACGAGGGAACAGATGAACATACATACATACATACATAGCCTGTCAAAATCATAACCCTCCTTTGGCTTTGCCGTAGTCGGGTAAAAAAAGTGTTTTACTTTTCGTTTGTTTCAAAGTATCTTAATATTGATTGAGATTCTTACAACTTCATAAATATAAAAAAGAGTATTTTCTTAATTTCCAATTTCTGTTTTATATAGCGACTAGCTGGCCCGTGCCCACTTGTGTCACTATTGTCAAATTGGTCAAATAATTTTTAAAATCTGTTCAGTAGATCCCGAGATTACCCCTTACAATTTAACAAACACAAACTTTACTTCTTTATTATATTAGTATAGATAACCAACGTCTTACGGAGACAGTTGGAGCTAGAATTCTATAGAACATATTAAAAAAATACTAATATGTACTTTAATGATAAGACGAATACGTAATTGTGATATATAAAATATAGATTTTTAATATAACGTCTGGCAATAAAAATAAACACGCTGTCATAAATATTCAATGTACGCGTTCATTCTTATCTATAAGAAATGCCACAAAAGTTTATTTTACATATTCAATATTACTAATCCTCTTAACACTGTAATATTCTGTTAATAAGTGTTGTAACAATAGAAAATAGTCATATCATTGGTAAGGCAACACCAATTCTACCAATGAAATATTAAAATCTTTTGTAATCTATACTAATATTATAAAGAAGTTAAGTTGGTGTGTTTGTTAAATTGTAAAGGGTAATCTCGGGATCTATTGAAATGATTTTAAAAATTCTTTCACCAATAGAAAGCCACATTATTGCTGAGTGTCATAGGTTATATAATAAAGTTCCAAAAATAAAAAAGAATTATTAAAGTTGGCCCAATAAAGTGGGCACGGGTCAGCTAGTGTTGAATATGTTAAAATACTTTTGCAGACTGTTCATTTACATCTTAATTCATTTAAGGCAACATTTAATTTAGATTGAACGTGATCCTCACCCGCCCTGAACACTCGTGGAACTTTAACATCTCTGTAGTCATTCTTACTCTTATTAGGTTAAATACTCAAAAGCAAATCACACTTAAGCACCCTTCAAGTCTAGTAATTTTGACAGATCTGGATAGTGAACTGTCAAATCTGACAGGTGTGATTTGTACTTAAATTTGAATAGCGTATAGCGCATAGGCATTAGACAACATCATGCAACCTCAGATGATCCTTCAAATTTTTCCGCCTCAAAAACGCGAGACCACAGAAATCACATTTATGATTTTTCTCCCCGGTGTGAATAATCATGTGCCTCTTTAGGGTTTCCTTATTACTGAACCGCTGCAAACACATCTTACACTGATGGTTCCTCTCTTGTAAATGCACAGAACGAGTGTGACAGATCAGATGATACTTTAAATTGAACGCCCGCCCGCAAGTTTCACATTTATGGACCCTTGTGTTCTGGTTATGCACATCTTGGAGATGAATCGTTCTCCCATAGTTTGAGTTAAACCTCTCTGGGCATATAGGACACCTCCTCGGATACTGCTTCAAATGCACGCCGCGAATATGCAACGCCCTTTTATACGACGTAGTGAAAACCTTACTGCAACGGTCACATGGAAAATTTCCAGTCTCGTGGACTTCCAGATGTTTCTTTAATAGACGCAGGGTCATGAACCCTGATCCACAAATCTCACAGCTATAGTTATTAAAATGCACGCTCATATGAATAACGAGTAGGCGTACTTTAACAAAACTTTGCTCACATATAACGCATTTGTAGGACTCGTCTATAAAATCGAGTTTAAACGGAATAATGTTGTCCTGCAGGTCGGGGTCAATGGCCTTTTCATGGACTTCTTTTAAGTGAAGCTTCATTTGCATCAAGTCCTTCGGTTTTTCAGAGCACAATTTACACGATAATTCACTCACGTCCACTTTTAAAACGTTTTCTCTTCTGTTATTTAATAATCTCTTTAGAGGCGCGAAAGTGTGTGAATCCTTCATATGCTGTCTCAATAAGGACGTTTCTAGAAAGGGTTGGGAGCAGATGAAACATTTGAATTTATTGTTGCCATAAATAAATGGATACGCTGTCGAGAATTCGAATACAGTTAAAGCGTTCTGTCTAAAATCTGCCTGTTTTTTATAAATTCGCGGCGACTGTTCTATCGGGACTTTGACTGCGATATCAGGGCTATTCCTGTCCATAGAAATGGGTGACGGACTGCGGGAGGCAGCATAGTCGTTTTCAGGTAAAGAAATATTGATCGTGGAGCTTTTCGGACGAAATTTGCTGAAGTCCGTGATCGTCCCCAACGGTTTGCAAAGTCGCCAATCGTACGCCACTTGAAAGAGAGGCGTTACTCTTTTTGCAGTCACTTGTCTATCCGTGGTCAATTTTCCCGAATCAGTTCCTAGAAAACAGAAACAAACTGTGTATGTATTTTCATCCCGTGAGTGGCATGCATTTGGTGTTCTGTGCATTTTGAGGCGTAATAGGGTGATTTTAAGGTAGAAAATTAATTATTCTATATTTAATTCTATATCACAGTATTAATACAGCTCTATGTTTATTTTAAATGGATTTTATTCAGCGATCTTCGTAAGTAATAAAACGATTATGTTTTACGTCACGACGCTGTGAAATTCGTAAGCTTTAACCGAGGGATGGTTAACTTTTACGTGGTGTTTCAAACTACACTTCTGTACGAACGATCCACCGCAGTAGCTACATATAAACCTCCTATCGTTCTCGTGTATCCTCATATGTTCCCTTAGGGTATACTTTCTCGCGTAAGCCTTTTTACATATATTACAATGAAACTTGCGTTCCCCACCGTGCCTGACCATGTGCTCTTTCAATTCTGACTTGGAGTAAAACTTCCAGTCGCAAAGATCGCACGCGTGTCTTTTCATTTTTAAATGAACCGTTTTCACGTGCACCCCTAGCTTACCACTGGACGTAAAGACTTTTGGACATAGCGTACATTTGAACTCTTTCAATTTGAGCCCATGGATGGCTGATATATGTTTATTTCTTTGAAAGTAATTCCTGAAAGTCTCTGGGCAGTGCGGGCACCTATGCCTCTTGACTTGCTTATGAACAGTGGCGTAGTGTTCGTTTTTCGCATTCATTGACCTATAAACCTTATCACAGCCTTCGCAAGGAAAGGCTCCGGTTTCATGAGAAAACGCGTGAGATCGAAGTCTCTCGGGAGTAATGAAACCAGTGCCGCATTGCTCGCATATAAAATTCTGATAGTGGACATTCATGTGATGGTTCAGAGTTTTATATTCGTCAAATTTCTCGGAACACAACGCGCATTTAAACGTATCTTTAGTAACTTTGAACGGTAAGACATCATCTGTTATATTTAGATTTAGATTTTTATTGTGAGATGCTACAAGATGGCGTCTTAAAGAATTCAAATCGGTTAATTGATCATCGCATAATTTGCAACCGACATCAGTTATATCTACTTTGACAAGCCCGTGTCGCTTTAGTTTAGACATTGCGTATTTAATCATGGATGTAGTAACCGAACTATGTTCTATATAATAATGGTCTCGTAACAATGCCGGGTCAGTGAACTGTTGGTCACAGTAAAAGCATATGTATAAATTCTTCGTCCATCGAAAAGGACATAGTTTCGAATATTCTAGAAGTATTGTCGCATTCTTTTTTCTCGCTTTAATGGCGTCTGCGTCTTTCATTCTCCTAGCGTTTTCTTTACGCGTTTCAGTGTTTCCATCGTCTTCCTTGTTGATATCTTCACCTAAAATTATAAAACACCGTTTTGTACTTCGTTCTGTTAAACATGCATTTTTCTGTTTGGTTTAAATATTGTTTAAATCATTCTTCAGTTATGTTGGCTTTTACCGGTGGTAAATGTTTTGAAATACCATGAAGATTCATAAGTGATACTATATGTAGCCTAGTTGAATAAGAATACTTTCGACTTGACTATCTGTCAATAACTTAAGGCTCAAAGTTGTATGGATATAAAAAATTTAAACGCCTGATTAGCAATTGTCTTGTTCATGGAAATCTACCGATTGCGTATAGTTAATGTTACAATATTCGAAAATGACTACAGTAGTTACAATGTTAGGGCCTTATTCAAACCCCGCAGATTTAAAATCAAAATCCAAAAGGTAAGAAGAAATTTCAATTGTTTTAGAAATAATAAACACTTTGTATAACTAACGTTTATTGCTTATTAAAAATACATCAGTATTACCATAAAATCAATTTACAATTTACAGACACACACACTGAGATAAAATAAAATTCCTAAGCTTAAAAGGAGTCTTTAACCTGCATGGGATGATGAACCCTAACGTGCTGCTTTAAGCTACATTTTTGTATGAACGATTGTCCACAAACGGGACAAACAAACCGCCTATCATTAGTATGGATACGCATATGTTCTCTCAAAGTCTTTAGCCGAGCGTATGACTTTTTGCAAACATCGCACTGGTATATCCTAGCTCCTACGTGTTTAATACTGTGTTCTTGTAACTCGTAGTTGGTAAAGAACTTCATCCCACACGAGCCACAAGCGTGGTTTCGTTCTTGCAAATGTTGGGAGCGAATATGAGCCGTTCTACGACTACAGAGATCGAAAACTTTAGGACAAGACGGACATGGGAACAGAGCTGTCTTCTCCCCGTGAATAGTGTTCAAATGTTTCATCCTATACTTGTAGGAAGCGAACTTCTCATCGCATATAGGGCATTTGTATCTTTTATTAGATTTGTGAACTTTAGCTACATGGGCGTAAAGGGAAGCGTACGACGGGAGCGTCTCTCCGCAGTGCTTGCATGGAAAATCGCCTTTTTCGTGAGTTTTCGAATGATTCAACATCCGTTGGGTAGTTGCGAATCCTTTTCCACACGTCTCGCATATAAAATGCTCGTAATGATCGTTCATATGCTTGTGGAGGCTTAAGAACATTTCGTACCGCTTTCCACAGACTTGGCAGCAATGCTCATCTTTGCTTAATTTGTATGGCAAAATGCTTTCTCCGTGCGAACAGTCTATTGACTTTCCGTGCTCTCGTAAATGCGTTTTCAATTCCGCATAATCCCTAATATGTTTTCCGCAAAATTTACAAACTGTGACGGCAAAATCCATTTTGAGAGGTTCATACTTTCTCGGCTTTAAAAGTATGTCTGAGTGCATTTTGTGTGTGTGTTCTCGCATTTTTTCCGGTTCTAGGAACATGCTTTTACAAAAGAAGCAGAGGTACGTCCCCTTTCTGTACTTAAAAGGGTAAGCGGTGCACGAACTCATAATAACTCCGATATTCTTTCGGAAAATAGCCCGACGTGCATTCCCTTCTAACCGCCGTTCTATGATCTCATCATTAGTAGTTACTGCACTATATTCAGGTACCGCCTCCTCTTTTATTTTTATTTCAGCTGTTCCTAAAAATAGAAAAATAAATGTAGGTTCTTCGTTAATTATCTTCGATGTAAGCAAGTTCCTTAATACTAATGCTAAGGTTCACTTGACAAAATAAACTTATCGAAGCATTTTAAATGCTGAATTTACATCAACTTAAAGGAAATTATTGTATTCTTCGGCCATAAATCGTTAATTAAACCGTAAAATATTTTTCGAAACTATTCATTCCAGTTATCGAGCTGGTGTTTAAACCCTTAAATAAAATTAACGCATTAATCTTGCACAGAATTTCTCGTTTGATGTTCAGGAAGCTCATCTGGGATGATGTACGTTGTAGAGTCATTTCCAAATACTGTTTCGGCACCTTTATCGTGAGTTTTCATATGTGACAACAGGAACCCACTATTCGCGAAGCTTTTGTAACATACGCGACATATGTTACTATGGTCATTCATATGCTTATACAGTTCACTGAAGAACTCATAGCGTTTGCCACAAATCTGGCAGACGTTCTCATTTTCTCTTAATTTATAGGGCAAAATAGTCTCCCCTTGCGAACAGTCTATCTCCTTTCCGTGTGTGGCTAAATGAGCCTTTAATTCTTCATAACCGTTAATATATTGACCACAGAACTTGCAATTTATCGAAGCGAAATCCATTCTTAGAAGACTATTTATCTTAGGCGGCTTCCACTGTATATCTGGATGCACTCTCAGCGTATGCTCCCTTATTTCATTTGGCTCAAAAAACATGTCCGTACAGTAGTAACATATAAATGTTCCCTTTCGGTACTTAAATGGATACGCTGTGCACGAACTCAAGACTACCTGTACGTTTTTTCGGAAAATAGACCAACGGCTATCTGCCCTTGCTTTCTTTTCCTTACCATTATTTAATCCAATGTTGTCAGGTACGCTTGCTTCCGGATTCTCTTGCCCTAAAACGAGAAATATATATGTAGTTTCTTCTTCATTTATGTCTACACTATATGATCCTGAATGACCTCAAGTTTACTTAGTTAAATGATTCAAAGCTGTGTGCTTTCCGAGTTTGGATGATGAGTACGGAGATGATTTTTAAGACTGCACTTTTGTACAAATCCGCTATTACAATATTCGCAGACGAATCGCTTATCGTTGTTATGAATTCTCAAATGTTCTTTCAGCGTCTTCATCCTCGCGTACATCTTCTTACAAACTTCACATTGAAACTTCCTTTCTCCTTCGTGTTTCACCATATGATTTCTCAACTGTGCCGCGGTACCAAATTTGTAAGGACACTGTTCGCACAAAAACGGTCTATGTTTTATATGAACTTGCATTATATGCCTCGTACGTTGATTGTACATGGAAAAAACTGACGAGCAAAAATTACAAGGATATTCGACTTTCTTGCCGTGGGAACTTCTCAAATGTTTCAGTCTTTCTGAATAAGTTTTGAAAGCTTCGTTACAGTAAGGGCATCGGTAACGGAATAGAGAAGTATGCGTAAGATAGAAGTGCCTGTTTTTCTGGAGCCTACCCTCAAAAACCTTATCACATTTCGTACATTTATTGTTGTCAGTTTCGTGGATTAGCTGATGTGACTTTAATCTGTGTGCTGCCGAGAATGCCTTGCCACAGTGACAGCATATATTATTTGGATAATGTTGGTTCATGTGAGTGTTTAGCTTAGTAAATTGCAGAAATCTCTCTCCGCAATGGGCGCAAACCAGTTCCCTATTCCGTAACAAGAACGGCGTAACACCTAATCCTAAATCTTTTATAATTGGTTTCTTATGAACAGCTAGAAGGTGGTCTTTTAGATTTTCTAGGTCCGTCATTTTTTCGTTACATATAGTACAGGCTAGATTTGTTATTTCGACTTTAATGTAATCAAAGGTACGGGCGTGTTTTAAGGCATCAACTCGGTTAGAATGTTGCGTACTATGTTCTAACACTCCTTCAAAGTCTGCGAAAGAGCTGGAGCAAAAGGCGCATGAATAACGGCCCCGTCTCCATCGAAATGGACAAGCGCTAGAAAACTCTATTACGACAGCCGCGTTGTCTCTTTGATCGTTAAACTTGCGTCTCTGTTTCCACATAATTTTCTTGGCTGATTTATCGACCGGTCCTAAAAAAGAAAAAAATCACCGTCAGATCTGTGCCGGGGTGTGTTCACACGGTATGTTTAAGATAAGGTTTGTATCTAGGCTTGAGGAGATGATTTATGAAGACCGGTAGGTTTTGTTTTATGAACCACGCGTATGTGAGAATACCTCGTGGTTGCGCTACCAAATTTAGCTGGGCATAAATTACAGGGATACTCTGATTTGTGGCCGTGAATTTTATCGAGATGTCGCATCCTTGAGTGGTGAGAATTAAACGTTTCGTCGCATATGGGACAGCGGTTCCTTTGTTTTGGCCCATGTGCTACAGATACATGTCTGTCTTTTAGCCCTCGATTGGAGAATACCATGTCGCACTTGGGGCACTTGAACTGTCCAGACTCATGCCGTTTCATGTGATTAGTGAGTTTATGTTTCGCAGAAAAGCTCTTCCCACAAGCGTGACACACGCACGATTGGTAATGTTTATTCATGTGTATACACAAACTCATAAAGCATTGAAATAATAAGCAACAATGTACGCAACGCAATTCTGATCCCGTCAAGACGTACGGTATGACTCCATTATTTTCAGGGTGGAGGACCTTATTATGGTTGCTAGTTAAATGGTCGATAAAGTACGATAGCTTTTCGAAGCTTTTATTACATAACGTACACGCTAAATCGGTAATATCTATTCGTATGGGAAACGAGTTTCGTATTTCTGTATTCCTAAACAACTCAAGTTTTTCATGCGCTTGTGAATGTACCCGCATTTCTTTCATATTAACGCATATAGTGGGACAATACGAGCACAATAGTTTTCCGCGCAAAAACCGAAATGGCACTGCGTTAGAGAATTCTAATATCGTAGCAGCGTAGGCCTTAACACCGGTTACTCTGGGCGTTTTTTTCCACTTTATAGTCACTTTACTTGCTGGACTGGCCAATACTTCAAGTCCTAAAAATAAAAGCGTAAAGTCAATTTTCAAAAAGGGTTTAAATTACTTCTTATACATTTTGATTGGAACAGTATACTCGTTAGCTTTAATTGTATTGTCATTTTCATGTTTATTGCAAGCAATCCATATTTTGTTATATTTGAGAAAAGAAAAGATTAACATTAGTTGCACAACTTTTATTTTAAAAGTATAAAAATAATACGACCGATTTCTTTCGTCATTGACAGATAAATCAAATTTACAGATCATACATATTTTTCTTAAAATAAAATAAAATGCAGCTCCATCACGATTTAACCAAAAAAACCAACTTATTTATTTCGTTGTACGTTATAAATATTGAGGGATAATTTTAAACTGTTCACCAAAAATCTTAATTTACACCTATGTATAAATCTCTAAAATATTTCTTTTAAGCCCTTCAAATTATTCTGCTGCAATTAAACTACTTGGCCAACAAACTATGATACACCAAACAAATTCAAAATTATCACCAAGACATAACACTTTTTTATTCTACTGCGCAGTAAATATTCTCATAAAACAGAAATAATA
>JADANM010006871.1:2852084-2877252 GCA_026213755.1 Eurema hecabe | reverse complement strand
GTAAAAGTTGTAAAAATAAAAATTCTATACAATATAAAATATGCTAAACAATTAACTAATAGCTTGCCACAATGCCTATGTGGCAAATCGCACGACCGATCGGTTTTCACGTCCGTATCGTGTGACGTATCGGAGGGCGCTGGATTCTGCAGACAGGTCGAGCGTCAAGTGTAAGCGCCGGTTCCGGTGTGTGGATTTTTTTTTGCCGTATGGTTTTCTTCGTCCCCTGTGTCGTTTAATGTGAATGTCGGTTTTAGACGATCCACGGATACGACTACGTTTCTATGTGGAAGCTGGATCGTGTAGGTAGCACTTTCCGTTCCAGAACTTTGTAGGGACCTTCGTACGGGGCGCACAGTGTCATTTTAATCATGTCTCTTCTGAGGAAAACATAATTACACGTCTGTAGCTCTTTGTGCACAAAGTGTTTTCTATTGGCATTTGTTGTGATTGTTTTGTTATGCAAGCTACGCATGAAACTTGATAATTGTGTGACATTATGGCGCTTTTATTTTGTCAGCGAAAAAGTCAGCTGGCAAACGTAATGATGCACCGTACGTCATTTGCGCTGCGCTAATTCCCGTTTTTCTCCTACTGCTGTTCGAAGTCGAAGAAGTAATTCTTGTTGTAATACCCAGTTGGCGCTGTTGCAAGTGGCTATGAGAGCTGATTTCAAGCATCTGTGTCATCTTTCTATTTGCCCATTAGCTTGCGGATGATATGGAGTCGTGTGTATCTTGTTGATTCCCAGTCGCTTTGTAAGCTGGTGGAAAAGATCAGACTCGAACTGGCGTCCTTGATCCGTCGTAATTGTAACGAGACAACCAAATCGCGCAATCCAACCGCGAATTAATGCTGTTGCGGCAGTTTCGGCGGTGATATCTGCTACGGGTATTGCTTTAGGCCATTTTGTTTTCCTGTCTATGATAGTCACGCAATATCGGGACTCTTGAGATATTGGCAGTGGTCCGACAACATCAATGTGGATATTGATGGTCGAATCTACTCGGGGAAATTCGCTGAGAGGTGAGACTGTGTGTCTGTTGACCTTGGACTTTTGACATTCAATGCATGTTTTAGTCTATATTCCGACATCTTTGTTTATTACAGGCAAAAAAATCTTTCCGACATCATCTTTCTACTGCTTCGAATCCCTGGATGGCTGAGACCGTGGACTGCGTTGAATGCTGGGTTCCGGTACTGCAGCGGTAAATAAGGTCGAAGGTTGCCTGAGGACGTTTCGCATATTATTTGTTCGTTGCTATCGGGTAGTGTGCACCTTTTAAAGACAAGCTTGCGGTTTTTCAACAAATCTGGAAGCTCTTTGCTTTGTTGTTGATCAGCAGCCAATTCCTTGTAATTAATAAAACTAGGAAAGCTAATCTCCTCTATTCTTGAGAGTGCATCTGCTACTGCGTTGTCTTGTGTTGCGCTGATTCTTCTAGGTCAGTTGCATCGCTGACACTCAAAATTGCACGTACTGATGGCGGCAGTAGTTTATGCGCAATGTGGTATCAGGGATTTTATTCCCGGCCAATTCTCGCATTTTCCTCGGTAACTGTGATGGCTTTTGGTCTCCGAGTTCCATTTTTTCCATAAGCTTTTGTAGCTTACGGGTTTCGGATTCCTCGTAGGCGCCAATCAATCTGGCTTTCAGCGTTCCATACTTGTCTTCAGCGGGTGGGTCGGCGATAATGTCGCTGACTTGCTGAAGCGCGTCTAGGCCTAGTCGGGCGATCGCGGCTTGATATCGCGCGTCATCACCTTGCCTTTGTGGTGCCATCACCGCTTCAAAGTGGGTGAACCACAAGCTTGGATACGCCGGCCATAAGTCGCATATTCTAACTTGCATCGACAGCGTGTCAATGCAAGCTCCGTCTTGGGGTCTCCGCTGGCTTGGCTGCTGGTTGGTGGGATCTAATCCCAGTGCGTTCGGCCTGCTCATAGTTTCTTTGAGAGTGGTGTAACGTCGATAAGGATCTTGTGATATTGCCTCTTGATATTTCAGTGGTGAGACCCGCATATGGGAAGCCACTGAAACGCGCAAATCACAAGGAAATGGGACGAACATTACACCTTGGCACGAACTGGTTCCTCAGCAGCATCACGTTGTTATCGGGCAGAATCACGTTGAGCAGGATCACGTCGTCATCGGACAGAATCACGTCGGGGTCACCATTGTAGCGAAGGAAACTACATGTTGCGTGTTCTAATTGTAATCTCTTTATTGACGAATGTCGTTGGTATTTATACATTATTTTTATATGTGTGTATGGTCGTGCTACATAGCCACACACATGTGCAAGTACAATGTGTTTTTATGACAAGTCACAATTACCCAAACCATGTCATCTATCGGGGTCAGGCTGTAGTTACTAAGCGCCTACAGATGTAATGATTAAAATATGCAACGTTAAGCATTTTGCCACACAATGCGGAATAATGCGTTAATTGAAAAACTGGGTTTAACTATTACTCCTAGTGTTTCAATTACAGAGCACAATGACGTATAATGTTGAAACTAATTGGAACGTGGATTAGTTTTAGTTTACGAGAGTCCAAAAAATTAAAAACCATATCATTGTTTGAAATTTGCAAGCACCCTATAAATTTTCGGACTTAATTTCTTTTCAGGCAGAACACAATAGATCCACCGGACCGGCTATATTGACAAAAGTGGTAATTGGGAACATGTCTGATTTTAGTATTAAATAATAGTCAAAATCAAACTTATATTTAATACTTTTGAATCAGCATGGTATTACAAAACATTTACCACGGTAGATACTCAAATTAGGCATGTTTCTAAGAATTGCTAAATTCGACAACAGTTCAATCAATTTAATTTTTTATTGCACATTTCATCTCAACAGTTACTAGTAGGTCCTTACTAAAGTGCAACCAATAAAAAATGACCATCTGACTATTATTATTAGTTTTTTTTATTAATACATATATAATAGTATCACACAATTTAGCTATACTCCGGATGCTGACTCTTCATATGTCCTTTTAAGCTACAATTTTGAATGAAAGCCTGACCACAAATATGGCACCGATACCTTCTATCATTGGTGTGGATCCGAAGATGATCCTTCAGGGTCTTCAGCCGAGGGTATGACTTCTCGCAGACTTTACATTTAAAGTTCCTTTCCCCAGTATGAGTCGGCATATGGTTGTTTAGCGCGAATCTTGTGAAGAATTTTTGACCGCAACATTGACATTCGTACCTGGGAACAATGAACAAAGAGCTCCTCATACACATACAACTAAAGTAAAAAAAAGTATGAGTAAAATATTTTCCTTAATGGAAAATATTTCAACATTTATGATTATTGATCATGATTATCAAATACAAAATTTATAAATTTAATCAAAATTGCGACAACTCCATTCTTATAATGAGTGACTTCGGTAATACATAGTTATATTCGATGTTTCCTCTGATGATACTGCTGCTACGATTGGTCTATGACAACTTTAGTATGTAACAAAAGAACAAGGGACAGCCGGATGGAACAAAGTTCCTTTCTATAATATTTTAACAATACCAATTTACCCAATTTTTTCCCTAAGAGCTGAATACAAAGTATCCTTTCTCTTTCTCCTAGTTATATGTATAGACTAGCCGCAACTCGCGGTTTTACCCACTTTAATATATTATACATATAAACCTTCCTGAATCACTCTATCTGTTAAAAATGGCATAATGATCGTATGTGTAGTTTCAGATTTAAAACATACATAGGGACGGACAGAAGAAAGCGACTTTGTTATACAATGTGTAACAGAAATGTCAAAAAAAAATAAATCAATAAAATCGATAATATGAAAATCAAAACAAAAAAGTTACATCACTTTTCGAATTCTAATGACAGAGACAGCAACTAACAACTAACTATTTCAATAATAGCATTGCCATAGGATCATGCGGTCATTGACACGTAACAGCTGATAGAGCTGTAAAGTGATGTCGTAGCGTCGATAAATTTAAATATCGATATGCTAGTCAATAGAAATGAAAAATTAATAACTTGGTGATAAATAGTTCAAATGAAATGAATTTTTAATACATTCATTTAAAATTAGGTATTCTTTGCGATCCTTACATATTACCACGCATTTCTGTTACATTTTGTTTACTATGCAATGATAATAACATACCTATAATCCTTCAAATGCTCCTTCCGTCTATGTATAGTGAGCATGCGTCTCGTTTCAAATACCCTCTCACACATATTACAAGGGAACGATAACGGCTCTTCTCCGTGAACTTCTACCAAATGCTTCAACTTCTGTGAGTATGACATCAGCCTAACATCACACTTGGGACAGTATACCCTGCCCTTTTTATTATGAACCCTATCCACGTGCAAATCCTTGTTATAGGCCGCTTTAAACACTTTACCGCACACTTCACATGGAAAGTCCTGTTCATCATGCCTTTGCTGGTGCATGAGAAACCGACCACGGTCCACAAACCCTAAACCACACGTTTCACACACAAAATTGCTGTAATGTTCATTCATATGCTTGTTTAAAGCATGGAAGTAGGGAAAAGAACGCTCACACAAAGCACATTTTGTTTCATTCTTGAGTAAACGGAACGGCAACAGCCAGTCTTTAACTTTGTGGTAATATTTCTTCTTGTGAACACTAGTTATGTGATGTTTAAAGTCCTCCAAGTTGTTGATTTTCGTTGCACACAATCTGCAGTCTATCCTTGCTAAGTCGATTTTGATCATACTCTTGTGTTCCACGATACGAAATTTTTTCGGATTGTGGACATTAAGGGTGTGGTCTCTCATAACGTTGGGGTCAGTGAAATTTGCCCCGCAGTAGTAGCATAGCAGATGGTTGTGTCGACATTTGAATGGACAGACATACGAATATTCGATGATGGTGACTATGTTCATCTCTTTCAGATACGCTGGGTCTCGCTCTCGCATCCTTTGTTGGAGTGTGGACATTGGTATATCTGCAAATTTAACGTTAATCAATATTATATATGTATACTAATGCTAAAACTTTTAAAGTCGTTTGAATGAAGTTATACAACGTGTAACAGAAATGCGTGGTAATATTTAAGGATCGCAAAGAATACCTAATTTTAAATTAATGTATTAAAAATTTATTTCATTCGAACTATTTATTATCAAGATATTGATGTTTTATTGCTATTGACTAGCATATCGATATTTAAATTTATCGACGCTACAACCGCGACATCACTTTAGAGCTATCAGCTGTTACGTGTCAATGACCGCATGATCCTATGACAATGCATTTCATTGAAAAAGTTACTGCTGTCTCTGTCTTGTTTTGATTTTCATTTTATCGATTTTATTGATGAATTAATGAAATAAAAAATCTCTATGAGCATCTGAAAATCAGGCAAAAATATTACCAAACATTTCTGTTATACATTATATATGTTGTCTGGAAAGAATCACTTCTAATTAAAAAACGGCTATAGTTACTATTTGTTTTAACCCTACAACCCCACTCTCTAAGCCTAAGGAAGGATCCTCGACCTATCAAACCATTGACTGGCCGTAAGGCCCCAATCATTCCATTTTGAGAAGTTTTATAAATGCTAAGTCTCAGACAAATACCATGAGCGTGATTACTTATTACTCGACGCAATAATTGCAGTCGCTATAAAGTATATAAGAACTCGTGGACAATCCCTTTTTTTATATTAAATTTTTTTTTTGATCGGTCAATTTTTTTATACATACTGGCTTGTGGCATAGTTTTTGTTCCATTTGGTACCAATTTTGTGACAGTACTGTTACAATTATATGTAGGATCTTTCTTTGCTACGCTGTCTTTATTTTTTCTAACATCTTTGTCCATTAACTGAACCGTTTCTTCTATCTTTATATCACCTGTAAGAGAAGTAAATACACATCTTTTAGTTCTATAATAACTATAGATATAAATTAAAGATTTTGCTATATGCATGTGAATTGTCTGTCGATCTATTCTGGCTAATCTCTGAAATGTCTGAACCGATTTTGATGCTCCTTTTATAGCTGATGTAAGAAGGAGTAACTTACGTTACATTTATTTTTGAGAAGTAATGTTGCAATGTCCTAACATAAAACCTAACTATGCAGTTAAATAATTGTTGTGCCCCATAGTACCATATTATTGTATTATCAATCAATTTAGGTAGTACCAAGTTTCATCTCAATTGGTCTATTGGAAGATTTGTAAACATACATACATACTTGTAAAAAGAACTTACACGGGGCTTGTTCCAGAAGATCAGGGAGTGGTGTTGGTGGTTGGGATACATCATCTTCCATCGGTTCCAACTTCACTTCTACCATAGACTTACCACTTGCGGGTTTTAACGGCTTATCTACAATAGACATACAAATAGCTGACAAATGGTCCAGGGTGAAACACCAAGAGGAAGAGTGGAGGTACTTGGGGAGGGGGGGGGGGAATCCCAAAATAATGTATTAAACCACCATTAATGATTATTACCATCATCATCATCTTCATCATATATCTTGGCTCTGAGAAATGCCTCTTCACATTTTAACATTTGCTGTCTGAAATGAAAGGCGTCCCTTATCTTGTGGACGCATACTGCACATATTAAGCGGTCGGATGGGACGTCATCTAGGTGTGATAACTAAAACAAAACCATCATTTAGCCTTCTATTGGTAGTGGTATCCTCAAAATGTAATAAGTAGATTCTGAGATAGGTAGCTATGTATGTTTTATGTGATAGATATGTTAAAGATTTAGCTTAGCTTTTTATCTTTAAATACAGCTTCTAGTATAAATTTTTTTTTTATAATAAATTAAATATTACTTTACATAACCATGAAAGTAATAAGAGTCGGAGGAGATTCTCAGTATAAATTTAAATAGGAATTAATCGTAACGTAACATAAGAAACAACATAACTGTAGTTCTTTTACTTAGATATAAAATACAAAGCCTGTCGATACTAAACAAACGCTAAAGGCTATAAAACTACATACCAACAACCCGAAACAATCCATTAGCATGTCCGAATAAACTTCCTTTTTGCCCATATGCTCATATTCTACGTTAAGAACCCGACATCTCTTCATGGAACCACAACACCGACACATTCCCGAGTCAAATATAGGCCCCTTGCCTTTGACCCCGCTCATTTTTGCGTAAAATTATATTACAGGAATACAATCTCATATGTTTGTTGTCATTTATATTGTTAATACCGTAAAACTAAATTAGATTTGTTATGAATTCAAAACATTAAGCGTCCTAACATTTATGAATTCAGTTCTGACATTGACATTTACAATTTTGATCTGTCAATATAATAATCGTCACTTTGACACCTTGTTTAGAATATACTGCGTTCAGTAATTCTTTAAGATTCTGGTGTTTTAAGATGAACGGGCTTTTAACTCAAGCACAGCAAAACTAAGGATCAAGCTTAGGGATCATGTCAACTCAACTCGAAGATGAAGATTAAATAAATTGTTGTTATTCATATTTTTGATTATATTTTTGAGAAAGTCCAGTATTTGAGTTTTATCTACGTATATGTTATCTAGTATCTACTACTACGTATATTGTAATTAAGCTTTATTCTTTGTATATAAAGATAATCTATTAGTATGTTTACTAATGTAAATTGGTGGAAAAACTTATATCTATTATATAAAAATGAATCGCAAAATGTGTTGGTAATTGCATAACTTTATAACAGCTGAACCGATTTACATAATTCTTTTTTTAGAATATTCGTGGATGAACAAGGATAGTTTTTAAGCAAAAAAATTGTAAGTGCAGGGTATAAAATTTCGGGTAGGATAGGTACAGCGTGAACGAAGTCGCTTTGAGGCAGCTAGTCAAAAATAAAAATAAGAAAGGGGGTTTAATAATAATAATCATTTTTTTTCTAAGAATTCTGTATTCGATATTATTTAAAAAAACGTAAGTACATACGATAGCTTCACATACACACTCATTATTAATTAAATTTAATAAATTATTGGCTCTTATATAAAATTAAATACAGCATGCCACAAAAGTGAACAACAAATTGAATTAATCTCAACTATAAATTAATTCAATAAAACAAATCTTGTTAACTATCCCACCCCTTACGACATTTTTTTTTGGAAATGTTTAATGCTTTAATGTGTTCATCAACTTTTGTAATTGTCTGTACTTTTGTTTATTTTTTTATATATATTTTTCTTCGTAACCGTTATACATTATACTATATACATATTTTACACCTTACGTATTATTTTATAATTGTATACACGAGTCTACAACATTATACATCCTTAAACAAATGATTCAATATCAGCCTGTCGTTGTCCACTGCTGGACGTAGGCCTCTCCCAAGGTGCGCCAAAGCTCTCGGTCCTCCGCCTTCCGCATCCAGTCGGAACCCGCCACCTTCCTAAGGTCATCGGTCCATCGAGCTGGGGGACGCCCTAAACTTCTTTTGCCAGTTCGCGGTCTCCACTCGAGGACTCGTCTGCTCCAACGGCCATCTGTCCTCCTACAAACGTGTCCGGCCCACTGCCACTTCAATGTACTGATTCTGCGAGCTATGTCGGTAACTCTGGTTCTTTTCCGGATAACCTCATTTCTGAGTCTATCCTTCAAAGAGACTCCGAGCATAGCTCGCTCCATAGCACGTTGAGCGACTTTTAACTTGTGGACGAGACCCGCTGTTAACAAATGATTAAAACCTCATTTATACCAAAACAATGTTCTTAATGTTAAGTCAATCTCAAGACTTAACTTTTGATTCTGTCCTAACCTCCTACAGTGGAATCCCGAAAACTCAATTGTAAGTAAATACTTATAATTTCGAGTGAAAGAAATTCGACTTGTAAATGATCATTCTTGATAACTCTCATTGACATCTAATTCTTGGTGTTGCCGTTTTATATGATTTTTTAAATTAACATTCTGCGTGAACGCCGCGCTACAGACACCACATTTAAACTTTTTCTCACCCCCGTGCGACTGCATATGTACCTTCAACCCTCTTAAACGGGGGTAGCTTTTCCCGCAAAATTCACACCTGAAATTCCTTTCCCCCGTGTGGCTGGCTAAATGTTCCCTTAGCCGGGACGGCAGGTAAAACCTTTTATCGCACAAATGACACTCGTGTTTGAATATTTTTAGATGAAACCGCCTATTATGTTCTCTAAGAGACTTCCTGCTGTCATACGTCCGATCACACTGATCGCATTTAAAAAACCTTTCTTCGCCGTGGTATTCTATCATATGACGGTACCTCAAAGTATAAGAAAAGAATACTTCATCGCATTTGCTACACTGATAAGCTGCTTCTTTCTTATGATTCCTAGCTATATGAATATACCTCGTGTACTTAGATTTAAAGTTCTTCCCACAATCCTTACAATTGAATACTTCATCGCTACGCTGATGAGTTTTTTGGTGCAAAACTAACATACGCTCCTCGAAATAATGCGCGCCGCAAACGTCGCATATGCAAGTGCCAAAATGCTCCGCCATATGCTTTTTTAGCGCGTGAAAAAAACTAAACGCGTTTCCGCATTCGAGACAGAAAAGCGTGCCGGAAGTCAGTTTGAATTTTAGAAAGTCGTTCGGCGTGTCGTGCAATGTCTTACCGTGCGATGCGACGTGGGCTTTGAAGCTGTCAATGTCAGATATGACTTCCGGGCATAGACGACAGTCGACTCTATAGATGTCGATTTGTATTTTCTTGTTCGTGGTATAATTTGATAGCACGTCTTTAAAAGTGGTGGGGTCGTGTATAAGCGTATGTTCTCTGAGTTTATTTGGGTCTGTGAAAACATGTCTACAATAAATACAAAAATAGTCACTGAAAGACGTATCGAAGGGACAGACGAAGGAGTTTTCAACTATAGTTATAATATTCGCAAAGGATTTTATTTCTTCATTTGATTTTTTTTCCGACTTCTGGAGTGGTGGTTCTGAAAAGAAAAAGTATATGATTATGGTATATCTTGTCTGATTGAATTAATCCTACTCTTATTCCTAATTTTCTGCAATCTGTCTGTTTCTATGTCGTATGCTTAGAACTTTAAACTATGTAACCAATTTTGATAAATTTATAGTTCAAGTTCATGTTTTAAATTAGCACATATTATCCCAAACGATTATTAAAAGAAATAATCGTTGTGTAATATTGTATTTATTTCTTACGCGCTAGTTAAATCCTATTTCTTTTTCATTAAGTTCTTACATTAATAGTGGGATCTATTTCTCATCCTAATTTTCTAAAGAATTGGTTGAATGCATATAGACCACTCCTAAGTAAATAAATAAATTATTTTCAGGACATTTATACACAGCGCCATCCAGTTCCAAGCTAGATAACGGAATAAATTACAAATGTAAATTACAAATATATTTTCCCGGTGTGGGGATCGAACCCACGACCCTTCGCGCAGAAAGCAGTTGCGCTACCACTGCGCCAATCGGTCGTCGTTTAATACGCGTATCTGAAATAAAAAAATAAAGAACTCCTAACAGCTTACCAGCATACTGCATCTCTTCCAACTTGGCGCTCATAGTCTGCATTTCCAGAAGCATCTCTTCACTGATATCTTCCTCTAATTTTATTTTTCTTTTGCGCACTTTTTTTGTTTTACGTTTCTTACGTGCCGGCTTCTCTGAAGTAATATCTGTGGACCAGTTGTAATCTACAATTTTTATAAGCATCTAGGTACAAAAATTTGCTATACATTTCTGAACGCATCTCTTCAGCTTTATATATTAGTATTGATATCAGCCCGTGACAAGATACCATACCACACAATAGGTATAGTAACCGTCAATTTCCTTTAGCGGTGAACGAAACCTGCGCAGAAGTCGAGGTAGCGGTGCGGCGCGCGGGGCGCGTGATCGTCGGGTGCGCGAGCGTTGATTGGTTGTCCCAGTCGTGTTGTCTTCTTCGCACTAATTCGTCAATTACGAGCGCGATTCTACCGATGCGCAGCTATTCTCGTCAATCGCTAAACATTTTTGACGATTATTATAACTCACCATCAGTATGATCGTGGAGTGGCTCAGCGTCAGGTTCTGAATCCACTGGTACATTAATTTCTTGCTTGATATCAGCTTCACACTTTAAATCTTTGCACTCACCTTCTGCAATAGTAACATACACATAATTAATCATTACATGGTATAAAACAAAGTCGCTATCGCTGTCAGTCTGTCCCTACGTATGCTTAGATCTTTAAAACTACGCAGCGGATTTTGATGCAGTTTTTATTAGATAGAGTGATTCTTAAGGAAGGTTTATATGTGTCATACATACAAAATATAGTAGAGAAAGACTGATAAATTAAGAGGTTTCTAATGTGATGTCGTAAATAAGAACTTTTTTTTGCGCTTATATTGCAAACGCTGGCTAAACCCTACGAAATAGACCAAAATATTGTACTACAGTATTGTCCACCTCAAAAAGTTCTACAAAAAAGTCCGCGATGGCATATGTCTCTTAGGTATTCGTTATTCAATTAAGTACCTTTAATAAATTGTGCATTTATTATGGATCAATATGCTTTTTACAGCATGTAATTTAAGTGAATAGTTCCGAAGATATTACAAATTTAAAATGCGGGGACGTAGTTGTTGCGTCGTCGGCCGGAGGTCGGGTTGACAAAAACGCTGTGATCGTTGTGTATGAGGACATTCTGTACTTGCACCCGTGCGAAGCAGGGGCGGGTCGCTAGTAATCTATATATATAAAAGGAGAAACTGACTGACTGACTGACATATCAACGCACAGCCTAAACGGCTATACGTAGGGACTTAAAATTTGGAAGGGACGTAGCTGAGGTACTCTAGAGGTGCACTAAGAAAGGAATTCCCGAAATTCCCTTGGGATCTAATAATTCTAAAGCTTACGGGATATTGCAAAATTCCTACGGAAACGGGAGTGTGAGGGAAAAAACATTTGTATGATAGGTACAGCGTGAAAGAAGTCGCGTCGGGTCATTTACTAGGTTATATGCACGTTTCGAATGTTTTAAACGCTTGTATAAGTTACATAATATATATTATATATATTATATATACTAAAAAAACATATTACGTCTCGAAAATATAAACTATTAAACTTAAAAAAATATATTAAAATGACTGCTGTGATTTTTTGGGCGCCTTAAACGGAAGTGACGTAATAGTTATTAAATGACCGTGAAACGGCGACACGCACAAAGATTTAACTCGAAGTCATTTCATAAAAAATATCATCTGATAACATATTACCTATATTTTATAATTAAACCATCATAAATTTATTTTAAAATTATACATGTTTTTGAAGTTATGTGCATATGGCCTGTTAAGGTAGCCCCCCCTCTGCCTACATGCCTACAAAAACATGTGCTAGTTACACCTAACCACCCAAGGTTTTAACTACCCTACAAAAGATTTAAGTACTTCAGGACACTAATACACTGCACCATCGACTCCCACATTAAGCAGAGCTTGTGCTGTAGCAACTAGATAAGGGATAAATTACATATACATTACTTTTCTTTTGTAAATACGTACATAGCAACACCCAGACCCCAAACAAAAGATATGTATACTATAAATATTAAATTTATTGTTTTGCTGTAGGGATCGAACCTACAACCCTCTGTGTAGAAAGCTGTTATGCTACCACTGCGAGAAGTGGTCGTTAAACGATTATGATACAATTTTTTTATAAAATATAAACATTTTATAGAAAAACTTTTGACCTTGTCCATTTATTTTAATGTTTTTATTATTCTTTTAAAGGACTATAACTTGGATTTTTTTTTAAATTATAGTGAATAAGCTCCTACAATCAGGCTGCATTTCAGCTAAATGTTTACTTATTCGTTATTAAAAACAAATGTTCAGTTTTCCAAATTTTTCATATAAGTCTGGTCCTATAAATAAAAATAGTACATCACATAAAAAGTTCCCCCTTTCTCCATAACACAGCAATAATTGTATTCACCATTATCATTCCCGTTGATTCTGCTCAATAATCTCTCTTCGCATTGCAGTACTTGTAGTCTGAAGCAGTTCGCTTCTCTCAGCCGGGACACACATGTTGCACATATTAATCTCTCAGGAGGCTCCCCGTCCAGTTGGGATAACTAAAACCAATAATACAAATTATTTTATTTGTTATTTGTTAAATCAATACATAGTATCAAACAAAGTCTTTTTTCTGTCTGTCCTTATGTATGCTTACACCTTTGAAACTATCCATATAGATTGTCATACAGTTTTTCTATCAGATAGAGAGATCTAAGAGAAAAGTTTGTGTATATCATATACATGCAAAAAAATATAAATGTTTGTCTGTCTATCTTTAAATAATATGGTAAGACTAATATTAAAATTGCGAATATAAAAAAAAGGACATTATTTAATATTACGAATCTAAGATGAATTATTTTAATTCGAATTAAATTCATACCAGTATTATTTCACGCAGACGGGCTACCAGGTTAATAGATTATTTGAACTTAAAAAAGCAATTTTAATACATAACTTACCAATAAACCGAAGCAATCTAAAAACATTTCACAGTATACTTCTTTTTGGCCAAGATGATCATATTCTACATTAAGGAGACGACATTTCTTTATATTACCACAACACCGACATAATCCGGGATCATATATGGGACCTTTTTTATTACTCATTTTAGTTTATTTTTAAATTAAATTAAATTATTTTGCAAAATAAGTATCGCTGATTTTAAAAATTTGTGTATCTGTCATACGTCCTGTGACCTGTCATCTGTCACTACTATTTTTTTCATTATATAGGCTTAGACAACTTTCTGGCAAAATTGTGGCAACTTGTTCTTGGTGAAATGGCACAGCACTGCCATAGAATAGAACTTGCCTTTTTGCAAGACTTGTTTTTTTTCCTTAGAGCATTACTTATAGCTGTTAACAATTACATTTTTTCTTGCAATATATTGATAATATACTTTAGAAATACTTTAAATATTTATTCTTAATATAAAAAAGTCGCTTTTTTCCGTCTGTCCTGATGTAGGCTTAAAACTTGTAAGGTACGCAAACGATTTTCATGCGGTTTTTTAATAGAGCGACTCAAGAGGAAGGCTTCAGTATAATACATGCATAATATATAGGTACGAAGCCAGGGCCAGTTGCTAGTTATAAATAAAAGTATAATATAACCAATGTATTTCTAACATAATTTATTTTAAAACAAATTTTATTAAACTTCTGTGTGGTGCGGATGTTTAGACGCCATATGACTTTTTAAGCTACCCTTTTGTACGAATGACATATCACATAGTCCACACTTGAACCTTCTTTCATTTAAATGTATTCTCATGTGTTCTCTCAACGTACACCGCCTCCCATAAGCCTTATTACACACACTGCACACAAAATCTTTTTTTTTTGTATGTGTTATCATATGATTTTTCAAACATCTAACTAGAGCGAAGCTCATATCACATTCGGTACATTTATGGCTACGTATCATCAAATGATAATATTTGGTATGATTTGTTAATGCTCTTCGAGTTTTATAAGATCTGTCGCAAGACTGACACTTGAACTCAATTTTTTTCGCGCCATGAACTGCAACTTCGTGTTCTTTTTTTTCTACTAAAGTGAGGAATTTCTCAGCGCAATAGACACATTTATTTCGTTTTTTCTTTAAATGGTATTCATTTATATGCTGTCTGAGCCGTGCTCGCGTGCGGAGTACCTTAGAACAATAACTGCATTTATGCTCCTCAGTAGCATGACGACGCTTATGTGCCCAAAAACTCCACTTAGTTTTAAAATAACAACCACAAATATCACACTCAAAATTTCTAAAATGCTTACTCATATGCTGATAAAGGAGTTTATAATATTCAAAACTCGCCCAACATATAACACACCTAAACTGTTCACCTTTAAAATTTAACGGAATCAAAAAGTTAAGTGCACTTTTATTGTATGCTTTGTCGTGTTCCTTTTTTAAATGCTCGCATAGATCTGTGATGAGGTTGACTTTAGTATGACAGATGACACACTTCAGATCTGTGACGTCAATTTTGGCGGCATACTGTAAAACTTTTGCCGCTTTAATTTTATTTTTCTTATGTTCTAATAAAGTGTGGTTTTTCAAATCTGCCGGCATTTCGTAATGCCTTGAGCAGAAGTAACACTCGTAGGCCTTTCCGTTAAAATTTCTTATGGGCGTCGCATTTGAATATTCCATTATGTTATTTAATGCTTCTTGAGTTGGTTTTTCTTCTTTACTTATATTTCTCTCTTGTTCTAAAAAGGTAGTTATTATTTAATATAATTGTTACGAATAACGTAAATGCGAAAATTTGTGGAGACGTTGGGATTTGTGTCAATGGATATATGTCAAATCTTGAGTTTATTTATAGGGCGCGTCACGGATGTTTAGCGCTGGACTTCTGCGCAGGTTTCGTTCAGCGCTAAAGATTCGTACAGTATATTACACTGTACTGTATTCGTACACAGTATAGTACCTGTACAGTGTTATTATTACGGTGGGTCGCATGAGGGGTCTTAAATTTTCAAAAATTGCAATCCATACTGATATTATGAATGCGAAAGTAACTCTGTCTGTGTCTTTCCATTACACTAAAACTACTGAACTAATTAGAACAATATTTAGTACACTGGTGGTCTAAAGCCTGGGGAAGGACAAAGGCTACTTTGTAACTGGAAAACTGTGCCCCCCACAGTTGTCCATGCGGATGGAGTCCTGGGCAACAGCTAGCAAGTAAAACTTAAATTATCGGATAAGATTCCATTTTACTGGGTGATGGGAAACTACAAGGAGAAAACTGTGGAGCGTGTTGTATAGTGGAGACATATTTAATGCAAACAGACAGTTTTCTCTATAATATTCACTTACTGCGTACTAATTTCTCTACATTTTTCACGGGTACACTAAACTTGCCAGCTGCAACTTCAGTATTTACATTATTGTGTTCAATATCTTTGATACAGCTATTCAAATCCTTCCGTTTGTATGTTTTGGCTTGTGTTTCTTTACTCTGCTTTGGTTCTTCAATATCGTCTGCAAGAAATATATTTCATACATTACATTATATGCCAAACAAAAACATTGACAGTTTCATTTCTAAGTGGCAGTATTTTCTGTTATGGTGCAAAGTGAAAAAGTATTTTTATGTTTATAGCCCATTAATCGAGAAAGGCTTTATCTATGTCTGATATTTTAGCTGATAGCAAACATAGGAGTCTACAAATTTAGTTGTGTTGCCAGCTTTAGGAAAATTCATTGAACTTTATCAAATTTGCTGTACAAACAATATTTATTTCACTGTTATTTTTACATAAGCATTTTTTAATTCATTTTATTTGTATTTTAGTTAAATGGTTGTAGAAAGAGAATATTATCCTTTATTGGACATAAGTTTCTTAATGCACTAAATATGTTTTATTGTTTAACAAAAAAGTAATAAGTCTTACCCTGTTCTTCATAATCACTAAACAGGGCATCGCTTAAATCTTTACAATTGTCATCCAACAAATATTCAATATCAATATATTCAGTTTTTAATTCATTATCAGAATCAGTTTCTTGGTTGGATGCTGAAATAAGATTTTCCTTATGTGAAAACATGAAATATGATTATACATAGAAAATATTCCAATAGCGTCAGGGCCGCGCCAACCCCCGGTAGCGCCTGTGTGTTTTTAACAAATCTTCATAAAAAACGAATTAATTTTTTTAACGAACATTATAAATATTGAGAGACTTGTTCAATATTATATTTTGTTGTTTACAAGGCCTTTGTTCCTCCTTTTGTACCTATTTACTTATCAATACTCCACTACAAAAAAAGCAATAATTTCGGTAGCAGTGGCGGCGCCGCGCCCCTATTGTCTTGGCGCCTGTGTGCACCGCACACTTCGCACAAATGGATAGCGCGGCCCTGAATAGGGTATATTTGTATATTCTTTTTAATGTATTAAATGTTTCTATAGGTCACTATAATACCCCAAACATTCAAACTATATAAAAAATATTAACAATATAATGGTCTGTACTTATAAAGCATTTAAATTGAAGTGACGTCAAAGTTTTATGTACAATTTATAACTTCGACTTTGTAACATTGTTATACATCCCATCAATAATTTCTAAAGTATACATAACTAGCTGTTGATATGACTCTGTATGTGTGGACTTTCATATAAATTTTGACCCCCACTCCCCTATAATGTTTCCATTATTATTTTTTTAATTATTCTGCTAATCTGGGTGGGGACATTTCCAAGTAACAAAAAATCATGGTTGTTAGTTTAGCGGATCTCGAGTTATAAGTCTTGTTACAAACCCATTTATGTTTATACCTATCACAATAAATATCTCTCTTTTATGTGGATTATTTTAATTGTATTTGCAAAGTAAAACAAAGGTTAAAAATTTGATACCAATCCTGAAAAACTCTGTTTTGTAAATGCTGAATTGCCTTTTTACAATATGTACAAGTAACCAAGTTTTACGAACATATTATAGTTGACTATAAACTCATAATTAAACATATTATCAACTGAAAAATTTAACTTACCATGTTTCAATTCTCTAAGAATTCTGTCTGAAGCTAGAATTTGTTCTTTAAAATCATATGCATCTTTTAATCGGGATATGCAGGATTCACAAATGAACTCATCTTTTAAATCTGGAGTCTGAAACTAAATACAATTTTTGCAAGTATAATATGCTATGATGTGTAACTGACCATAAAACATAAACTGCTGAACTTATTTTGATTAAATCAGGTAGAGATAGTCTAGAGCTTGGAAATGGACAGTTTATTTTAATACCAAATAAATTCTAACCATCAAACTATTGTATCGTGAATAAACAAGATAGGTCTTCAAAACTAAGAATTAAATAATTTTTAAGATTAGTCTATCCGTGAAGGTGCGTAAAATTGAAAAGCACAAGCAGTAAGCACTGGCCACTTACAGGTAAAGAAAAACATTCCTTAATCATATTTCCGTAAATAATACTATCACCATAACACTGATATTCATTCCATAAATTAATCAATTTGTCTTCCTCCAAACAACATTTGCATTTTTTTATTGGCATTTTGCACCTATAAATTAAAAATAGTCCCAATTCTTTATGTAAACAGAAAATAAGTTTTTATAATGTCAATTGTCAATCAAACCTGTGATTGTCAATTGACATTTGACAGATATCATACAGATAATAATTATAACAATCGTCTGCTAAATGCATAATAAATTATTTCACCAAGCCTTTTCCTTTTCATTCTCATTAATATACGTAATACTGTAATTTACGTGTTATATGAACGTAATACTGATACTATGAACCCGATAAAAAACATAAACATAATATAAAAAGGTTTGTTGGCTAATTTTTTATGTACTCTTTCACTCAACCATCAGTAAGTGTTATATATATTCTGTGGCGGAAGCTTTTGTTTGAGGGAGTGCGGAATGAGGATTGAGAAACGAATTGCGGAGTCGCAACTCCGAAAGGTTTTTCTTCGTAAATAAAAGCAATATCAGTATTAAAGTGATCATGTTAAGTATTAATTAAAGTATTTAATATTTCATAAATTCGTTAAGTATGGCGCTGTTAAAAAACAACGGACCCATAATAGACCCAGCACTTTGTAGGTGTTGCAGGTCTATAAAGAAATGTAGATTATTAACTGCAGAATATACATGGATGGAAAAGAAAGAAATATATGCGGATATGGTGATGGACTGCTTCGGTATTCTGGTAAGAATAAATTAAAAATTCTTTTGTTTACATATACATAAATATGTTTGTTTATAAAAAGATAACAATTCTTTTTTTAAAGTCTTAAACGTTTTAAAATAGGAATTGTTTCCAATTAATTTAATTGTATATTTTTGATTATTGTTAGCTAGGAACTGTAATTTAAACCTCAAGATTTTATTTTAATTATTGCTACGTTTTTATTTAACAATCTTCTAAGTGTTTTAATTAATACTATAATAAATCCTATTTATTAGGATCTACATATATATATATACATATACCCTGTATTAACACATAGGCTACTTTATATGCCCTGGGAAAACTGCGGGGCACAGCTAGTAATTGAATGTGTAATAATATATACTAATATTATAAAGAAGTTAAGTTTGTATTTGTTAAATTGTAAGGGGTAATTTAGGGATCTACTGAACTGGTTTTAAAATTTTTTATATTTAAAATTTCTGTCATAAGTTATACATATATAATAAAGTTAATAATAAAGGATATAAAGCTATGTCCAACAAAGTGGGCACGGGTCAGCTAGTCATTGATGAAATATTAAATTTTAGCTCTCTCATGTGGACGGTGATGATAAAGATCGTGGTGTGTGTGCAACGTGTGTGGTGAGACTTCGGGATGCGTGTGCGTTCCGGCAACAAGTGCTTCAGAGTGAAGAGTTCTTTCTGAGCGTTAAACTGGAGGACAAAGAAGGTAGTATGTTTTGTCTATGGCATTAAAATAAATAATAACACTTTATAGACACCTGTTATGGATATGAAATTTTGGATACGGATATAGGAATCATTATTATACTGGATACGGATATGAAATTATTTCGGATTATCCGTTAGTTTTGGATGTTTGGAAAATACAAATAGGTAATGGAATGGTTTTATTTATATGTCACCATTTAGTAGCAATTACAATCAGTCTGTGAGTAATTATTACACCGATTAAGAATAAAAAGGCCACCCCTATCCGATGTAACGGATCTTTTTTTTTATATCGGATATCCGATAGTTACGGTTACGTAGCACCCTAACATCCCTAATTGTAACCACCGCACCAAGCTGTCTTCATTGATGTTTTCTTATAAGAAAAATTTAATAAGTAAAAAAACTTTTATTGAGAAAATTATTCACCAAATGTTATATTATTCTTTAAAGAAATCAAGAAACCATCGGATGATGCTGTGGATTTTGAGCTTAAAACGGAGCCTAAAGATGACTGCAGTGAGCATGACTCTGACTTGGAACATGATATTATACGCTTGGAGCCAAGGTTAGAAGATGTACCTCAAGGTAAGAATGAAATATGGTTGAAAACCAACTAAAAAGATGAAGAAAAGAAATAAGCCACTTCACTCGATCTGAGTCGTTTTAATTTTTTTGTACTATCAAGTGGTGAGAGTGGGACTCCTGATGGTAAGAGAAACGCCAGCCCATAACCAATGCAGTGCACTTTGCTCTTAAGCCAAATTCCGTACTCCAACTCGAATATATTTAAATATTATCACTAGATAGTATAAAACGAGGTCGCTTAAAATTAGGATATAGTTCTATATCCTTCTGGCGGGCTTGCGAACGATTGCTTCGTGCGTCTTCAGCAAGTTTAATCAGTAGGGAGTTTTGGCGACTCCGTCATAACCGCCTCCTTCTCCCTCCCATCTGAAACGAGATTTAGTATCCAAAGAATAAGTAATACTCCCTCTGTTCCAGAAGTGAAGCCGCCAAAAGAAGAAGCAGAGAATAAAGCAGAAGTAAATCTAGACTTATCCAAAATTAATGAACAAAATGATGATGATTTTAATGACGCTGATTACAATGATGATGGGAAGTATTCGGACTCATCATCAAACTCAGATAAGCCCATCAAGAGGCCAAAGAAACTCGGTAGAAAGGCAAAAACAACTAAAACTGGTATTAAGAAGAAAGTGCAGAAGAAAATTAAGGTTAAGAGGAAAGGTGAGATCTACTATACTTTAAATAATATAAATTCGTGTTTATAATCCAGTCAAGTAAGACTTTGAAGATAAATTAAAGACATTCATACCAATTTTTAGCTCTAACAGTATTATTGTAGCCAAACTTCTATTTTAAGGACTAATTTCACTGGACTATTTAGTTAATTTCATTGAATTATATTACACACGATCTAATCTGTTTTCGATTTCCATAAAAAGTACATATACTGTAGAAATATTTAGTGTAATGAAACAAAATTATCATTAATAAGAAAAAATGCAGCTGTTCACGCAATTTAAAAATAAATTAAAAATTTCAGATAAGGAATCAAAGAAAATCGAGATTAAAAGACCGCCCATTGAAAAGAAGAACACGCACGATAGAGACTTAGACTGTATGTCCGAAGAGAACCTTCTAACCATCATCCAGTATTCCTACGTCTGTCCATTCAAGAATAGGCGGAATAACTACTATTGCTTCTACTGCAAGGACTATTACCCTAAACCAGAAGACTTGCGGGAACACACAGTGTCTCATGATACTAAACCCTTCCAACTCCTCATGGGATACAAGAAGATGCCTAAGATTGACATTACCAGGATAGACTGCAGACTCTGTTCAGCGAAAATTGACGATTTGGAGACCTTCAAACGCCATATAGACCAAGATCATGGCAAGAAAATCTACTTCGAAGCCCCGGATAAGATGCTTCTCTACCGACTGACCTGGAACGACCTAGTGTGTGTTATGTGCAGTGATGTGTTCGAGGACTTTAATACTCTAAACACCCATATGGTGGAACACTTCAGTAACTTTACCTGTGATATTTGTGGCATGTGTTTTTTGGAGAAGGCTCGGTTGGACGCTCACTTGAAACGGCATAAAGACGACGAGAGACATACGTGTGAAGTGTGCGGGAAAGTGTTTAAATCGAACCACTATAAGGACATGCATGTGGATATAGTTCATAAGAAAATAGCTATAATTCGTTGTCCGAGGTGTGATGAGTGTTTTATGTCGTACGCGTTGAAGAACAAGCATTTGACCGAAGCTCACGGTCAGAAACGGACGTACCCGTGTAATTTGTGTGATAAAGTGTATAATAGACAGAAGACTCTCACTGAGCATCAGCGGAGGAACCATCAGAAGGTTCTTAAGCATCAGTGCGAGTATTGTGACCAGAGGTTCTACTTACCCTCGCGGTTGAAGGAACATATGGCTACTCATACTGGGGAGAGGAATTTCAGATGTGAATACTGTGATAAGAGTTATCCCAGGCTCAAATCTCTACAATACCACATAAGGACACATACCAATGACAGGAGATATAGATGTCACATATGTGGACAGGCGTTCATACAAAACGCTAGTCTTAAAGCCCATTTTAAGAGTCATCATCCGGAGTGTGATGTAGAAGCATGCTATTTCTAGGCTTTTAGGTCAATTTGTATATTGTTCTATTAAAAATGTGGTCACTAAATTTAGCAGTTTTATGGTTAAAATGATCTCTTTAAGTGACTACATGATCAACATGGCTAGCAAAATTAACGGATGAGTTCAGCATAAATTTGGCTACTTGGATGATGACAATTTATTTATTTATAATAATAGGTACCAATCAATAACTATGACGTCAATAGTATTTTAAGATCTAACATCTTTGGTCTTTATAATTTTTACAGCCAAAGTTAGCATCAAAAACGACACGCTAGTCCAATTTTATTCTGTTGTAACCGTGGGTGATAAACAAAATAATTGCATCTATTAAATATTTTTTATTAAAAAAATGTGGATTGATTTGTATTTAAATATAAATACTGCTTTATAGTGCAAGAAAATTAAATAGAGCTTCAAATATGAATTGTAGATAAAAACTTGAATTTTTAAATATTGAACTTTGAAAGATCCGTAAACGATTAGTAAAAAGTAAACAACTTCAAACTTAAAAGCAATGTATAAATTGGCTTCGCTCAAAGTCATACGTATTTTAATTTAATATATAGAAATTATTTAATAGTCATTTCATAATTTTGAAGTTGGTACCAAGTAAGGACTAGAAAAAAATACCTTTAAAGAAAGTTGTCGTTTAAGAATTTATGATTTGTTAAAGTTATCATTATCATGCGTTAGCTTCTAGCCACCGTATCTCGGTTATTTTTATTAAACCAAATAATGATGAACATAATTTGATGTACAATTTTATGTTCTACAACTTTCATAAAAGATTTTTTTCTAGTACTTACTGTATTCCTAAAATTAAAAAAAAATATCATAAGTTCTCCTGGAAGAATTTAAAAGGACTCAATAATCGTTTACGGATCTCTCAAAGTATGGTTTTATCTCAAATTTGTATTTAAAGCTGTATTTTCTTGGACTATTATGAATTCATAAAATGCCAAAATGCTTTATCGTTGCTATACAAGAAAATCTTTGGAAATTTTAAAACATAAGGACTAAACCAGTAGCTATACAAATCTCAGTGCAAATGGCTTGATCCCGACGCTTTAAAAAATTTTTGTTTTAAAATTAAAATATCCCTCCTACTAGGACTTTCCATGAAAACAATGATTATTCTTAAACTATCTTTGTACCAAATTTCATCATAATCGTATCCCTGTTTTACGTAAAAACAAAACAGACATACAGACAACGCATTTATATTAGTGTGGAATGTGGATATGCCTACCAGTAATGGATATCGACGACCGATAAGCGACGCATACAAATGGCTGTATGAACTATGCGGTATACCACGCTTCTTTAAAATTTACAGGCTTTATTATGATTAAGAAGAAATAAATTAATGCATCACTATCAAAGTAAATTTACCTGATTTTTAAAAAGTAAAAAAAATAAGGTGGACAAAATTTAAACCCAATTTCTGAATGCACGGCATTTTCGGAATTATGTATTTACCTAATTTATAGTTTTAGTTTGAATTTGTATATAGTTTGCTTTTAAGTGAATTTTACAAATTTATTTTGTTTATCTGTATTAGTTATATGTAATTATATTTTTTTAAGCTAGAATCATCACAATTTTTTTTTGTAAATTTGTGTTAAAGATTTTGCTATGACATGAAAATAAAGAAAACACATCTGTATATAAAATCTTATTATACTGAGTTGATACGACCGAGGGGCATTAAATTATACTACGTGTACTAACCGCGTTTAGTATTAATTATTAGAAACTGATAAAAAAAAATAGTGACAAAAATAAGGTTTTTGTTTTTTCGGAACAAACTAAATATATTATAATTAAGAGAAAAAAGTAACGCCATTTGTAAATAAAATTTACTGACCTCAAGAAGTTTGGCAACGTCGCGTAGGTAGTTGTACCGCGCGCCGGCCGATGATGACGTAGACGAGCGGGCGCGGGGCGAGCGACGATAGGTATAAACGTAGATAAGATTTTAGAAAAAATACATCGTGTTCAAATTCAATAAAAACTTAAGCATCATTTGTGACCAAACTACTGGTCCAATTTAATTGATTTTTGGGGTATCGTCTGGAAATCATACTAAGTATATGCAGTTTAAAAAAAATCCGTTCGGACATATCAACTCGGTATAATATTCCTTTAACAAAGATCTGCCTATTGCAACTTTAGTTTTTTTTTAATACAATAGTTTTGGAATACAAATCAAACTGTGAATATGTGTACATAGTGCTAGTTTTATAATGCTTAATGTGAGTAACTAATTTATAATATTTAATATAAAATATTAAAAAAAACTCATTGTTTTATTTATTCGTAATTTTATGAGGGTTCTTTTATCTTTTTATTCCATACTGGCCGCGTTCCACGGGTTTGCCCGCATTTATGCTTGTATTATACATTTAGGAACAGTAAAAAAGTTTTTACAAATGCATATCATCATTTCGTAGTATAAAACAAAGTCGCTATCGCTGTCTGTCTGTCCCTATGTATGCTTAGATCTTTAAAACTTTATAGATAGAGTGATTCTTAAGGAAGGTTTATATGTATTATACATGCATGATAGAAATAGAAAGACTGATAAATTTAGAGGTTTCTAATGTGATGTCGTAAATAAGTACATTTTTTGCGCTTATATTACAAACGCTGGCTGAACCCTACGAGATAGACCAAAATATTGTACTACAGTATTGTCCATCTTAAAAAGTTCTACAAAAAGCTCCGCGACAAATTTAAAATGAAGGGACGTAGTTGTTGCGGCGCCGCGGCGGTACGGGCCCGCGGCCGGCCGGGGGTCAGGTTGACAAAAGTACTGTGAACGTTGTGTATGAGGACATTCTGTAGACTGTAGTTGCACCCCCGTGTGAAGCATTGGAAAGCAGGCAGCATCAACTACTTATACTTTAATTATTAGTCGCGTCACGAATCTTTAGCGCTGAACGAAACCTGCGCAGAAGTCAAAAATAAGGTA
>JADANM010006871.1:2833500-2844086 GCA_026213755.1 Eurema hecabe | reverse complement strand
ATCGGTAGAATCGCGCTCGTAATTGACGTATTGGTGCGAGAAAGACAACACGACCGGGACAACCAATCAACGCTCGCGCACCTCGCATCACGCGCCGTTACCTCGATATTTTTGACTTCTGCGCAGTTTTCGTTCAGCGCTAAAGTTTCGTGACGCTACTTATATACCGTGATGTCAGTTGTTACTGTAATGCTGGGGCCACATAAACGAGAAATGCCATTAATTAACGCGATAATGGACGTTAACCATAGGTGTAGCCACAACTTAACGGAATAATTTGACAATGGCATTAACAATGCCATTTGGCGTTAGGGGATAGTTATGGTGGCGATACACCAAAGATCTGATCTGATTTAATTGCAATTTTAATTAATCCATAAGTGAAGTGAAGTTATAATCCACGTTTACATTAATATTCTAAGGCATCTGCGGAATGAACCCTGTACCACCTAATCTAAATGGTGACGGCACTACCGCTCAGCCATCGCTGACGCCGTCATATAATTAATTATTTATCATAGACATATAACGCATAGACCGGATAGTCTCTAAATAATCAATAGTTAACAGGACGTTCTTATACTCGATGACACGCACACAAGCGCACCGATAATGTTGCTACTATAAATTTTTTTCCCATAAATGTGGGAAAATTTATATTTACGAATAACATACGAATTTTGATACCATGCATAGCGGCGACGATATATTAAGTAGACTATTTCGTCTACTTAGTAATGGCTTCACTTTGCGTGCTCGTATAGCGCTTCTAGATGTTATAATTCTATGAAATTTATCATCATTAAATAGTTTGAAACAAATTCGCTTTCTTCTATCTCTCCCTATGTATGTTCAAATCTTTAAAACTACGCTACCGATTTTCGTGCGGTTTTTTTTAATCAGATAGAGTGATTCAAGAGGAATGTGTATAATCCTACTAATATTGTACATGTGAATGTTTGTGAGAATGTATGTATGGAAGTATGTTTGTTCTTCTTTCACGCCGGCATTTCATAAAGGCCGGCAACACACTCGTGACAACGCGAGTGCTCGTGGGCGGCGCTGATCACTTTACATCAGGTGACGCGCCTGCTCGTTTGCCCCCTATCATATAAAAAAAAAACGCAAAAACGGCAGGACCGATTTCGTTAAAATTTAGTATGTAGATAGTTGATACCCTGGATTGACACAAAGGATACTTTATATCCCGACATAGCCCCGGGAACTGTATCTACGCGGGTAAGACCTCGGGGCGCGGCTAGTTTAAAATATAAATGCATTTTGCTCGCATTACCATCATTTTAGGTCGCAATCGGTTAACTTACATGTTCAGTCGGTTTCCATTTGTATTTTTCGCTGGCCTCTTGTATGTCGTGTTCAGATTTCATAAACAGCACAGCCACATATATCATTCTATCTTCTATTGTTAACGTCTGAAATATATTGGATAGATAATTAATATATTGTTATTTAAAAAGATATACAGTACGTTACAAAACTAGACGAGTTTTTGTTTATTAATTGTATGTTCTTATTTTTTTTTAAAAGAGCGACTATCAGAGTTTCTTGCCGGTTCTTCTCTGTAGAAACTGCCTTCCGAACCGGTGGTAAATGTTTTGTAATACCATGACGATTTAAAAGTGTTACTTTATGCAGCCTAATTGAATAAAGATACTTTTGACTTTGACTAGTGTCCGATCCGAAAACCTCTTACTACATACCGGTAGTAGGACCTTATTTTGCTATCGTTTTGAAAAAATAACATAATTAATTTGTCCAAACAAAAAAAAAAATAAACTAAGTAAAATTGCAAAATGTACATGGCAACACCATCTCGCGTGTATTTGTATGCATACTAATCCGTACTATCCATTCTTCACATACCAATATAATACATGCGTAAGTAACTCCTGTCTGTCTTTCCCTTCATCACGCTAAAGCTACTGAACCGATTAGAACGAAATTTGGTACACGGATTGTCTAAAGCCTGAGAAAGAACGTAGGCTACTTTTTAACTGGAAAAAAAGGGTTAAAAGGGGAAAAGGGGGGAGGTGAAAGTTTATATGAAAGTCCACGCGGACGGAGTCGCGGGCAGCAGCTAGTTTACCATAACACAAGCTCTGATTAGCGTGGGACTAGATGGCGTTGTAAGTATAATGTGCTGAAGTATTATTTATCTTTCTTTCTTTCTTTCTTATATATTATGGCATTTGCGTCTAGCTTTTTGCCAATGTCAAGTAAAATCGTCATCAAGTCGTCTTTAGTAGAGTCAGTCAGTCGTTTCGTTCTGCCCTTCGTAAAGTGATAGTGAGCTTTACGAAGAACCTCGACGAATCTTGTAGCAATCGGAACGGTGCTACTAAGCGCTCTCGAATAAATTCTTCATTTCTTGGACACTTATTAGCTAGTTTACTGCATGATTCACTATCACAATCATACATTAAATCACTTTATGCACCAAAAAAGGAATATTCAATCGAGATTACATATAGACGCCGCACGATTCCCGCCAAAAAACGTATTATTTATCTATTATTATAAAAATTATTCCTACCTTCCAATCCATGGAATCCAAAATTTGTTTCAATGTTGTTTTGAAGCATTCATGTTGTATGGAGCGCACTACGTTCGGCGTTTTCAGTATTATATCGAAGAGTATTTCCTTTAATACCTTCTTATCTTCACCTAGTTAAGAAAAAAAACAAAAAAATCAAACCTTACTCATATCATAAATACGAAAGTAACACTGTCTGTCTTTCGACTACTGAACTGATTAGAATGAAATTTAGTACAAAGATAGTCTAGAGCCTGGGGAAGGACATAGGTTTCTTTTTACCCGACTACGGCAAAGCCAAAGGAGGGTTATGATTTTGACAGGCTATGTATGTATGTATGTATGTTCATCTGTTCCCTCATAACTTCTAAACCACTAATCAGAATTCGACAAATGACATATCATTAGAAGCGTCTTAATTGTCCGCTGGTTATAGGCTATATAGATTTTCACCAAATTCAATGTGGCGCCCTCTAGCGGACAAAATATACAGAGTAAAAAAATAAAGTTAAGTTAGATATGCCGTGTTTGGTATCATTTTAAAGCGCTTCACTTGTACATTTCGAATATATATATATATATTACTAGCATTTGCTTGTGACTTTACCTGTATTCATGGGGTACTTTTATACTTTTTCAGCGTCGTTTTTTGTCGTAGTTGGGTTTTAGTTTTTTTACTTTATCTTGTTTTTAAATCAACCCCCTAAAGGTTGCGCGGGGGGTTGAAACTTTTCATAATTTTACGCTTTCACGGTCAAACCCCTGAACTGGTTGTAATGAAATTTGGTACACAGATGGTCTAGAGCCTGAGATAAAAGATAGGCTACTTTTTGAGTAGAAAAAAGGTTTACGAGGGGGGGTCAAAGTTTGTATGAAAGTTCACGCGGAGAGAGAAATAAATTTTATTTTTTGAGAAATATATTTTATTGCGTAGTCGATTACAATACTTGTTTACTTAAATTTAAAATTATAGCGTGTAATATAATTTTTGTATGTTGGCAACTCTTGTTAGAAAATACATACATAAGTCAAAACTATAGAAAAGAGATAAATAATAAAACCAACAAGAAAAAAAATAGTTTTGTCAGTTGCGCGTGAAAGCACCGGCAACCAATAACCTAAAGGTAAGACATCCTAATTAGGATGTTTTTGCGTCTTCAGAATTTCGCTCTTATAACATAGATATGTTAAATAGATATTTAATATAATATAATTGGAGCAACCAAAACAGTTTCAAAATGTTTCTCCTCACCTTTTTCCAAGACATTGTTATTTTCAATCAATCTCTGTAGAGATCGTATCACACCAGTAATAGGTACTATAGATGGCCACAATTTTTCATATATTGCGTATTCGTGTTTCAATAATTCGCTGAAAAAAACAGTTAAAAAAATATATTTAGAATTATTTTCGTAGAATTCAGAAAATATATTTAATTTTGACTTAATAATAATATAGCGGTTTTTTTTCACTGCTAAAGATAACATAAATTACAAATAGTAAACTAAAAGCTACAAAAATTCTATACAAAAAACAATTATTATAAAAAAAAATTTAGACTCACCTGAACTTAACATCCTTCAAATAAAGTTTTAAATCTCCACATATTGAATCTTTCGTACATATATCTAGTACGGTCAATAATTGCAACTCTTCGAGATTTTTATTTTCATCTTCACTCTTCAAGGCCTTAGCTTTTATATCAAGAACTAAATTCATATATTTCTCATTCTTCAAGTCTTTACCAAACACTAGACTCAAATAAGCATCCTGAAGGGCTTTTTCATGCAACTGATTATCAATTAAACATATACTTTTATTGTACAATGCACGACTTATATTTTTAAAGTCATCCTTTTGTAAATTATCAAATTCATTTTTCAAATAAACGTCAAAAAGTTTGACGGAAAATTCGTAAATTCCCGCCTTGTGCAACAAAACGGCGGTATTATGAACATCTGTCTGTAGTTTTAGGTTATATGTTCCGTATTTAACACAACCATTTGATTTTAAATACTTTAATATTTGATACTGTTCCACGATTATTGCGTCGAATATTTTTGATTTTGGTAAAAATGAGTTATCTTTCAAGGATTTGTTGATAAGGTTTTTAACAAGAAAGCTCAGTCTTAAAGCGTCATGTTTGCCAGTTTTGAAAATACAATTCTCGCAGTTGACTATTTGCGTACATTTTTGGACCTTCTCCATACAAAATAGCATAAACTTTAAGCAATTCTCTTCTATGTCACTATTTCTTTCATTATTTTCCATCCACAATCTTAGCATTTGGTTCAAAAATGGATATGTTGCCATCATAACATTTTTATATCCCAATTTTTCTGTAGTTTCACAAGACACTAATAAGTTTTTAAATACATTATCTACATTATTAGCTCTTTTGTTGAATAAATATAGAAAAGAGTTTAAATAGAATGTCTGTAAACAGTGAAACATGTCCGAATTATGTCCGAGAAGTGTTAGGCAAGCTCTTATGATTTCTTCTAAGGAGGAATTCTTAAAATCATTTTTGCTTGAAATATCCGCCACAATGTATATACAGTCGTTAAATTTTATATACAATTCCATTAATTGTTTTTCATTATACACTTTAATCGTTTCAGAATGTAAAGTTATACTGTCAAATACTATTCTAAAAGTTTCAGTTAGTTCTCTTGTTGAACCGAAAACATTAACTAATTTCTTAAAAATAAATGGTAGTATGGTAACACAGAAATCATAGACATCTTTGTATATGTTTATCACTTTGGCGAGGTCATCATTTAGTTTTGGCAGTAATTTTTTAATCGGCAACTTTGATTTCAATCTCTCTATATAAGTTATTCTGTCTGCAAGTATTCCCCAGTAGGTTTTGTGATAATTTTTTATAAGTTGGTTGGTTTCACACTCAAATGGCATGAAGGATAATTTTAAAACTAATTCTGGAGGTATTGATGAATTCTGAAAAAAAGTAGGTTAGGTATATAATGATAAATAATTATTTTCAGGACATTTAAACACAGCGCCATCTAGTTCCAAGCTAAGCCAAAGCTTGTGTTATGGCAACTAGAAAACGGAATAAATTACATATACATGCTTTTCTTTTGTAAATACATACATACAATAACAAATATATTTTTCGGTATGGGAATCGAACCCACAACCGTTCTCGCGCAGAGCAGTTGTACTACCATTGCGCCAAGCGGTCGACAAATATCATTACATAGTATAAAAAGTCACATTCTTCTGTCTGTCCCTATTTATGCTTAAATTTTTATCTCCGCAACTGACTTTCAAGCAGTTTTATTAGATTAAGCGATTGAAGAGGAAGGTTTATGCTTAAAACACATGCATTAATAACGCTAAAGCTGCCACACGCAAAAACCGCGCCTTGACGTGGAGTTGCGGAAACTAGCCCGTGTTACCTATACCTATACCTAACGCTAAAGCTGTGTGGGATGGCTCGTTGAATATAAAATATACTTCTAAATATGCTAAAAGAATTATTTGTAATTTATAAACTACTTAAAAAAATTTTATATCATAATTTCAGACTTGTCTTTTATAGCAGAGTAACTTTTTTTATCTTTAATTTCATCTTTAATAACTTTAAGTAACTTTTTTAAACCGAAAAAACTGGTACTTATTCTAAAAACAAAAAAAGTTAATAGGTGTAAAGATGTGAATAATAACTAAACTTATACATAGATTCTCACTATAAAGTTTGTTAAGAATACGAATACGTTCATGTAACTTATCAAAATGTTTAACACTTGTATTTTTGTATTTTTTGTATAAGACTGTATTATAATTTATAAATGTATGTATTAGTATTAAAGTATCCTTTATTACAGACTATGGTATACAATGTAGGGAATAGAGATACATAAGATGGCCGATTATCCCAATTAATTGGGACTGGGGTTGATTCAGATAGTCGAAAATTTGGACATCGACTGGTAATAAAGAAAAACAAATGGTCACACATCAAATATACGTGGAACATGTAGTATCTTGCCTCTAGCTTTCAACCATAGCAGTTGAAATATATCTGGATTCAAGGGTCAACTCAACGTACTACAACAAAACAAAAATTATGTACGTTGCTGGCGGTGGTTGGTGGTTTTTTTTATATTAAGCTTAGGACCAATTCTGATAACTGGGGATACAGTTAATTGGCGTTCTACTGTATGTCTATAATTTACTATACTAAGCTGCTATTACGGTCTGTCTATTACGAATAAGAAGATAGGAATTTGATTTACCTGTCTTATAATATATCTGTGGACATGGTACACACATGCAATACTTTTAACTCTCTCCTCGCCAGATAATCCTCTGGTCTGTCGTGAACACTCGATGCACAGTTTCGTAAGATGTACATCGTTTACATTTTCTCTCCATCGCGAAACTTTTTCGAGATTTCTAGAATGATTTAAATATTAAAAACTGGACTAACAAAATAGTACTTTGCAAGTATTAGAAATTAATATCGTACCTGCAAATTACGCAAAAAACATTTAAAGAAAACGTCTGTTTATCTTTATTTGATAATTTCGTCAATAGAGCACCATACTCTTCATACGCTTTCTCCAAGTCACAAAAATCAGCTTCCGATCCATGAGCTTTAAGCTTTGTCACAAAGGCATTCGCTTCATTTACATTCATATTAAAAAATCATTACACTTTTGAATTAACTTATTATTTTATAAAATTTTCAAAAAGTTTGTTTGTCGATCTTTTGAAAATAGCGACCGTTGAATTAGAATAGTATTTGACTTTCCATGACGTTGTCAGTTCCATCTGCACCATAGAGTTAATTGTACACAGATAAAAATGTTAAAAGTTACTCTATGGTTGCTCTATTAATTTTCGTCTTAGAATACACGGTGATCTGACTGATATTTTTCATTTTTTAAATAACTTTAATTCACAATGCGTTTAATTATATTATTTTCTTTTTAATTCGGATTGTAATATAAAACTTATTTCTTCCCATCAGATCACAATAAAATTTACAGCTGTCAAAAAAGCCGCCAACCGGCCAAGTGCATTTTGTTATCAAATCAATAAAAGCGTGGTGAAAAGTAAAAAGTGCAATAATGATTAGTTTTCGGATGCAACTAACAGTTAAGCTGTGAAGTTCTCGTCCGTTATTCACAAAAATTGTTGTTACTCCTAAAAGTGAAATAACCCCTTTGTATACCTGTTGCTTTAGTGGTTTTTAAACCCCAAAAATATGTAAGTTAGTTCTTTTGTTTAAAACATAAGACTTTTAAGTGACCTCTGTAATTGCTTTGTAAGATTTCTTGTATTTAGTTTTGTTTTAACCATTTCAATGGAATCGATAAATGTAATAAATATGTTTTGAATTATAATTATTGTATTATATTGAGCTACTCTTAAAGTACAGTCTCCTAGTTTTCATCCAGAAAGTATCCTTAACAAGTTCTATAAATTCTTCTCCTTTGTTTCAGAAAAATGATCATACTATCATTCAAATTCACCATGCTACTCCTCACTTCTGTGTCTCTATACTTCTACATATCTCTTCGTCTATCCAGAGCTGTGAACAACACAATAGATGTCGTAATCGATGAATTGTTCCACATTCCTCAAGGCATTGCTTATTGTGAGGGAAATTTCTCAACATGGGACCCGAAAATAACTACCCTACCAGGTCTTTATTATGCATCTTCCATTCTTTCTGTATTTAACATAGATTGCAACACTTATAACTTAAGATTCGTCAATGTTTTGGCGTCTTGTTTGAATCTTATAATATTTGCTTGTCTTTTAAAGTTTATTTATGTGAACACCGGTAGCGCTTCTAAAGTTATGTTACAAGCTCTATCATTGGCTACTCTTCCTCCGTTATACTTTTTCTCATTCGTATATTACACTGATACATTATCTTTGTTGATTTTGCTCATTTTCTCTTTCACATCCGTAGTATATAAGAGTAAATGGTTCGTTCTTGTCACTGGGGGCTGTTGCGTTTTCATGCGTCAAACAAATGTTGTCTGGGTAGCAATGATGTTCGGTCATAAACTATTGGATCTAGTAGTTCGAAGTTCTAGAGTATATGGCAACCAGTACTTAAATAAAACAGCTATCCGACGCAGCATCATAGCCAATACTGTTGATACATCAAAACTGAAACGGTACTACAGCCTAAACGATCTCTTTGTAGCTTTGAAATACCATGTCAGCACATATTTTGCAAATGTACTTCAGTTCTTGACGATTCTAGATTATCTTGTGATGTTCCAACAGTTCTTGGTTTTAATAGTTTTCGTTATTTTCATTGTTAAAAACGGTTCGATAGTAGTCGGTGATAAAAGTGCCCATCAGGCAACATTGCATTTGCCTCAACTGTTCTACTTCTTACTGTTTTATGGTATTTTTGGCTTACCTCACGTATTGGGAAAGCTAAAATCTACTCTTAAGTTAATGTTACGGAATAAGTTTAAAGTTATTCTATTTACTGCAGTGTTTATGGCTATAGTTCATTTTAATACCCTGGTTCATCCATACTTATTAGCCGATAATAGGCATTATATGTTCTATGTGTGGAATCGTTGGTTCGGCAAATATGAGTTTGCGAAATATGCTTCAGTACCAGTGTATGTATTTCTTCTATTCAGTCTGTATGATAATGTAAAGGATCAGAATTGTATAACGTTTTTAGTACCGTATACAGTAGCATTGTTTTTAACACTCTCATTGCAAAAACTAGTAGATGTCCGATACTTTTTGATCCCATACATTATCATTCGTTTAAGATTTGCCAAAGCGTCATATACAATTGCTATATTCGAATTTCTATGGTACCTTGTTATAAATGCGGCTACTTTTTATATGTTCTTTACCAAAGAAATAATGTGGAATGAATATAAAGAACCACAAAGGATAATTTGGTAGATTATCAATTAGAATGGCAACATTCCATTAAAAATATAATTATAATCGACATTATTTTATTTATAATTTAATATTGACAGTGGTTATGTGTGTAATTATAATTACACATCTAATTACACTTATATAGAGATCAGAAAATGAGGTAAAGGTGATTTTATCACTGAAATGTGATCTCTACCAGGCAACCGTATACAAAATGAGATAAGACATATTTAGTTATAAATTATCAACTAATCAAAAATGAAAGTTAAAAATGTATGTTTTTCTTTTATTTATAGTAAAGAACTAGTTGCAAATTTTATTATTATGCTTATAGTGTCTTATAAATTACGGCCTACATATTAAAATTGCATTTATATTGTAAGTATGATCACTTCTTAATATGCAATTATGTTTCTTCTCATTATCGGTTTGTCCATGTGACTCGTAGACTTAGAACTGGAAAACTGCAATAGTTTCTGATGTGTTTTTTTATAGATAGATGATTGAAGAAAATATTGTTAGTTAGTATACGGTTATTATCATGGTAAATATTCTAGGTGTGATTTTAACAGAATAGAAATAATAATATCAACACTGTGTCAAATAATTAGTATTATATAATATGTAAAAAAATATAAAAACTTCTTACATAAGCATAGTATAATTAAATTAGTATTGAATAATGTTGAAACATTAAGGTGTTGTTAAAAAAACATGGTATGTCTTTCATTAATAATAATTGGATATTTCAGGGAATTCATATTACGAGAAATATGTATTGTTCTATTTTAAATAGTACTTCACATATCATATTAAGTGTGTTTATTGAACGTATTGTGAGCTAAAGAGAAATATTGAAAATGTTTGTCTAAATTCATATTTTGTTTTTTTATAAATGTATTGAGTTTTTGGCGCCGAAAAAATGTAGTGCCAACATTCGAAATCATAATTAGGCGTGTATTACCAACATTTAAATAACATATGTTGTGTTATTTATTTTTGTATAGAAGTTAAACTTCTGCTTCCAATGAAGTGTTTAATGATCTTAATATAACAGTATTCAGCGATAAACATTGTTTGTACACTTTTAGTAAGAGATCATTGCGATGTTTTAGGGTTCCACACCCAA
>JADANM010006871.1:2791350-2810084 GCA_026213755.1 Eurema hecabe | reverse complement strand
TGTCAAATTATTAAATATTTTTCTAAAATAAAAACTTAAATTATAAAAATAGGGTAGGGAGGATAAAGTCATCATAATATCGCTATAAAAATAATAAATGACGTCAAAAAATTAAATAAATGACGTAAAATATTTTATATCAATATTTTTAACCATTCAACTAATGAAATATTTCATTGTTGAGATATTTTGTAATATTCAAAATATTTAAATAGTTTTGTTTTCGATTGCTACTAATCGTCTCTATTCAAAAATAGACATATAATATAATACATATTAATGTAAAAAAAAATCAATTCCTCCTAACCCAAATTTTTACTACCCTCAAAAAAATTTAATCGATTATATAATAATTTCATTATTATTATCGAATTGAATTTTTAAGGATATGATTTTAAGAATAAAAATATATTTGTGTACCTCTATTTCAAATATACAGGGTGTAAAAGACTTAATTTCGAAAATTCATATAATGACTCTAGACATGTAATGATTGAAAATCAATTTTTTCCACTTTTTTTTCTTTTTCATATCCATTAGGTGTACTATTATACTGTAGTTAAATATTTTTTTGTATATTTATCTTAGTAAAGTCATGAAACAATTAAATGTGAAAAACAGCCATGTATTTTAAACAATGATATTATAATTAATAGATATGTTATACAACTACAAATATACCGAAAAAAGTGTTCCGCACAGCAGTACACATGTAATACAAGTCAAAAATATAGAAAAGAGATAAATGATAAAACCACAAGAATAGGTAGTTTTGTCAGTTTGCGCGTGAAAGCAAAACTGGCAACCAATCACCTAAAAGTAAGATGTCCTAATTAGGATGATTTTGCGCTTAAAACATATCTATTTAATATAGTATGATTGATTTTAAACCGCTAGGGGTCGACGTACGCGCTGCGTAGTCATCCATTGCTGTTCGGAAAAGATCAAGTCATATGCAAATTATGATCATAATATCATAGGAATTAAGTATTTTACACCCGTATAGCTCTTCATAGAAAATTTAGACTCCCAACATTTTTAAAACTACCCGCATTTAAATCCATTTGTCGTCCTTTTTAAGTAAAGGAGACGTTTCCTCCTTACAATCTTTAATGGGACTTATATCTGGTTTTCCGTTAAGATATTTAGCTATATTTGAGGTGGATACTATGTATGGTATCCCGGAGTTGTTTGACGAAAGCGGGTTGTAGTATTGGCGGTAGGAAAAAGTCGCTATAGTCAAGCCTAGTACGGAACCCACTAGGACATCTGTAAGGGATAACGTGATTAACTATGTAAAAATAATAATATTAAAAAACATTTTAGGACACTTATACACAGCGCCATCTAGTCTCACGCTAAGCAGAGCTTGTGTTCTATACTCTGTTAAAAAACGTATAATTCTAGTTCTAAAGTGATGTCGCAGCGTCGATAAATTTAATTATCGATATGCTAGTCAATAGAAACAAAAAATCAATGTGAATTTTTAATACAATAATTTAAAATTATGTATTCTTTGCGATCCTTTAATATTACCGCGCATTTCTGTTACACGTTGTGTGTGTGTCTGTGTGTGTGTGTGTGTGTGTGTGTGTGTGTGTGTGTGTGTGTGTGAGTGTGTGTGTGTGTGTGTGTGTGTGTGTGTGTGTGTGTGTGTGTGTGTGTGTGTGTGTGTGTGTATCTGTGTGTAAGTATACTCACCCTGCCAATGATGATGATAATCACAGGTCCTAGACAAAGCGATGCATCCAGCTAGAACAAGCGGCGCGAGCGCACACGAGACTCGAACCGCCGACCCTCGCCGTCGAGACAGTATTCCTAACCGACCACAAATCCATAGGGACGCTATGCCCAGCGAACAGAATGATACTGAAACGGTAGAGTTTAATATTCTTAATGAAATAAATAATAATAATAATAATAATTTATTTATTCATTCAATACAATAGATACAATCTAAATTTAATATTTACTACAATTTTAATTCGCAGTGACATTTGTATTGAGTCTGGTGCCTAAACTACAAGCTCAGGCTACAAGCCCGTATTTCAGGACACCAGGCCCTCCCGCAGATATTAACAGATTAAATAGGAACATTTATGAGGAATGTTCTTTAGAAAACATGTTAAGCAATATTGGGGGATCCAGAGGGTGGGGGGTCATGGGGGTCATGACCCCCCCTGAGCCAATGCCAGGTCAAGGAACCCTAATTAAACATAAATTTACCATATAAATATACCTATTTTTACTTGACCACAAGTATGTGACCCCCCTCTCCCCTGGTGTCAAAGCCTGTCGCCAAAGCTCTTCTTAGTTCTTACTACTTTTGAGAGTTCGATACATGAATAAAGAATGATGTAGTTGAAACATTCAAATGGTGGTAAATGTTTTGTAATACCATGACGATTCAAAGGTGTTACTTAATGTAGCCTACTTAAATAAAGATGCTTTTGACTTTGAAAATAAAAGCATAATGCGCTCTAGTACTATAATTGGAAAACTAGGGCTCGTAGTGATGTACTTACAGCTACTATGCCCACTGGGAAAGGACTTCCTTCCCTCCATAATGTCTGAGACGTCGCCTGTACATTTAAGATCCGCTGTTTCTATTCCATCGGGGAAGCAACGGTAGAAGAAGTCTGGTCGTGGACGCCCTGGAGCATCAAAAGTTTTTATTCCCTTTTGTATGTATGTATGTCGCAGGCGGATTGTATAATCCACTGTATTACATTACGGCTAGCCGTTTTACAAAACAGGGTCATTTTGCAAAGCGGCGGTTCAACGATTAGCCGTATTGAATGCAGATCAGTAAAAAACCGCCTAAATGTATTCGTCGCCATATGTTAGTTTTTTAATATATTAGGTTAGGTTAGGTTAGTTATTTATCATTATAAAAAATACTTATTTACTCATCTTTAATAAAAATGAAGCTGAGTGTTCAAGTTTTTTTTTATAATGATACAAAAAGTATGACAATGATACAAAATAATAAGAATATAAGAATTTATAATGATACAAAAACTACGCAAAACAATACGGCTAAACGTTAAACCGCCGCTTTGCAAAACGGCCCTGTTTTGTTAAACGGCTAGCCGTAATGTAATACAGCGGATTATACAATCCGCCTGCGACATGTATATTTACAAATCTTGCAAGGATTTGAACCACTTCCAATAGACCGATTGAGCTGACACTTGGCACTACGTCACTTGGATGACTATACAATAATATCATGGAGCTGGTTTGATGAGGTTGGAAAGTGACCATAGAAACATCGCTTCTTGTGGACCGATTGAGTTGAAATTTGGTATGTCTTCGTAACTTCGGTATCACAAAAAAATGGGATAGTGGAGTTGATCTGACGAAGAGTTGGAAGATGCTGAGAGTACAACTAAGAAAAATGCTTTAAGAGCCTGTTTTTGAAATATTTTAATAATTATTTATGACGTAATAAGCGAAGCCAGGTAGTAAGCGAAGTTTTCTTAGAGCTTATTCACTGTCAACTTAAAAAGATCCATGTTAAAGTCCTTGAGAAGATGGAAGCCGGAAAAGAGTTCTAGAGACAGAATCTAAGTGGTTCTCGGAATGAAATATTTTGATTAACAATTTTAAAAGAGGGGATTACTGGTGAGGGTTACTATGTTATGGTTAACCACCATCATTAATGGTGGAATTGGTTGTTGGTTAAAGAGCGTATCTTTCCTTAAAAGGCCGGCAACACATTCGTGACATCGCGAGTACTCATGGGCGGCGCTGATCACTTTCTATCAAGTGACGCGCCTGCTCGTTGGCCGTCTCTAATATTAAAAAAACGAGTAGTTCCCCGTATGGTAACTAGTTCTATTGAATAACTTTAAAACATTATTTTTTGTTAAACAAACCTGCTATCAATTTCACCGTGTCCGTCAAAACACCGGTGATACCCAACGACATGGTCCAGGCGAGAAGAAACTGAAAAACAAATGTTTTGATAAAAATTTCAAAATTAAAGACTAAATTTGATTAATGAAATCATTAAAATAACTGGCTTGTTTTCTATGAGAGATAGAGAAAGAGAACAGAATAGAGAAAAGACACGCGCGCGCCGCACAGCGCACAACTATAGCATAGACTGTCGTTAACGTCGACTCAAGACGCGCGATAAGGAACCACGTTCCATAAACAATACAACTTTTTTATCCTGTATGGGCTTGCGCTTGACCAGGGGTTGCATGATGGTGCGTCCATGTAGTGTGCTAAGTACCGCAGCGCTTGCTGGTAGGGTCGCCATGAAGGGTGCGGATTGCCGGGAGTCCCGAATGAAAGACGAGTGGTTTATTAAGACTGACTTATACTAATGCCTTATAGTACAATGCTTATCACACTATATCCACGGTGGAGCACGGTATTAACCCGACTCTTGTAAACCTGGTTTGTATCCATCTGGGAAGGCTCACATTCCATTTTTTTGTTGTGTTGAAAAAAGTAGAAAAAAGTGGGTCTTGGAATACACCTACAGCGTTTTCAATTACAGTGCATAGTGCGACATATCGATCTTGATGTCAAATTAAGATAAACATTTGTTAATTTCCTGTCACTGCACATGTACCTAATTGCACGCATCAAGCGAAAGCACTACTTAGTGCTTTTGATAGTGCTCGATATATGAATAAAAAAAAAAGTAGTTGAAACATTCAACGTTAAGCATTATGCCGCATTATGCGCTCTACTAGAAGAAGTCCGTCCCTTGACGTGGAGTTGCGGATGTCAGCCCGTGTTACCATACCATACCATACCAATGTGCTCTAGTGCTATAATAGGAATACACATTTCTTACCTACCTCCATAGCATCGTTGCAGTCGTTGCAGGCGGCCCACGCCAGTATGGATAGGAGACACGGTACAGACAGCACTATCGCCCATAGCATACTGCCGGGGACGTAGGAGTCATGACGAGGGTACTTGAGATCATCGTTCATCTCTGAAGGTTGGATCACCCGGATGAAAGGTGGCATTGTCTCCATGTAACTGTTATAGCAAGAACAGTTATGAACAGTTACTGGTGGTAAATCAAATTGGTTATTGGAAGAAGGACATTTTTCGCAGAACGAATAGATATAGTAAAATAATTTTTAATGAAAATAAACGGACTGCAACAAAAAATTAAATTCACTGTGAACAAAGTGATATATGTATTTTCATTTAGTATATAGAAATTATTTTATAATTTTAAACTTGGTACCAAATAAATGCTACAACAATGTATACAATATTTAACCAAACTATTTGTTTGATTTAACCAAACATATTTTTTGCTTTTCACTTTGACGTCCGTTCAATTACAGAAACAACCGTATATACCGTCAAATTGAGAAACCTCCTTGTTTTGAGGTGGGTAAAAAAAATGTCATGTTTTATGTGGGTAAGACCGCGGGGAATAACTAGTACCAATTTAGTATTGACTTCCCTTTCAAAATGTCAACAACATTTAACTTCCTTATACATTGTTAATTATACAAAATGACAGATCAATATTTGATTTATTCCATGTTTGTAGTTCAATGTTTGATTAATTAATAGTTCTATGACGTTTTTGAAATAAGTCTCTTTATTTGCATGGAAAACTATCTTTTTAATCAATGATTATATTATAATTAGCTGTTGCTCGCGACTTCGTCCCCGTCGGATCTATTTCTATTACTATGTTATAGTGAGTCAATCTTAGAAGATAGACATATACCGTCGCGGTCTTTTTTTTAGATTATTTAAAGAGGAATAATTCTTTCATACATATTATTTTTGTATCTTGAACCGTTTTCGCAGCGCACGCAAAGGAAGCCATTAAAGATGAATAATTTTCACCGTTTTTTTCCATATTTTCCATTATATCTTCGCTCCTATTAGTCGCAGCGTGATGTTATGTAGCCTAAAGCCTTCCTCGATAAATGGTCAATTCAATAAAAAAATAATTTTTCAATTTGAACCAGTAGATCCTGAGATTAGCGCGTTCAAACAAACAAACAAACCCTTCAGCTTTATATATTAGTACAGATTAATTATAAATTACTAGCAACCAGTTCAGGCTTCATACACATGGCACATATATTAAATGTATAAATTTTCCTCATGAATCATTCTAACTTTTAACATTAAACAACTGCATGGAAATTAGTAGCATCATTTTGAAGATTCAAGGATACATAGGAACATACTTTTTATACTATGATAAATTATTTTGCACTAACCAAGTCACAAATTTCTTTTGGCCCCCTTGGCTATACATGGTTTTTATTAAAAAAAAGATAGTAGTTATATGTTTTTTAAGTAATCTAATAATAATTGGCTCAATTATATTAAGAGGTCACAGTTTTAATATTGTTGTATTTTATAGTAGCTAATTTATTTTTTATTGATGAGACATTTTTAATAAAAAGTTGTGCTTAAAATAATACATAAGATTGTAAATAATTTAAAAGTGTAATATATTTTGTAAGAACTAAGATTATTTTTTTTTACTGTTTGATATAGAAACAAATAAGCTGTTCATTAATTTATTTTTTTAATTTAAATAATTCTAATTGGATTTTTATAAATGTCGCAATAAGCTTATAAGCTACGTTATTTATTTTTTATTCATTCCGATGAGGTTATAGAAACCAGAATTTCTATCTCAGCCCTATATAAAGATATAACACCTGTCTAAAGTGATAATCTTTTATCAATTATCAATTTAATCGAAAAAGTATAAAAAAACTACTTGCGAACATATGGACGTGGCTTACCAAAAAGCGGAGAGAAAAACTATGCGCACTACAATTTCGACAAATAAACTGAAACTAGCTGAACGTATTAGAGGCATTTTGGACACTTCCTTAATTTAATTACGGTAAAATAATTCAAGAATCACAAATCTTTTTGAACCGAAACATATTTATACTAGAACTGATTGTCAGTTTAGGTTGACAGTTGACAGTGTTTGTTGCAGTTTGCTGACGTTTTATTAAACGTTCGGAAATTCTGATTCATCTTACTATAAGTTTTCGTCCGGTAAATAGTTTCTGATATTTTTCTATCGTTTAAAATAGGCTTTGATAAACAGATGACTACTATGTAAAAAGTACCACTAACCACATAAAACTATACATAGTTCACATTTTAACTGTTTTTATTTTGTTTTGTCAGAATTATTTTAAGAATATTCCTCTAATTACAAGATATACTGATAACGAACTAGATTATAAGACAATAATTATTGTTGGGATACCAATTCTTATTTCTTTTTGTACAAATATATAAATTATAAGTAATTCATTCAGTTGTGTATATTATTACGTTTTTCATAGACTGGAACCATTAAAAGAGGGTTAAAAAAAACCAATGTTTGTGCAATTGTTTTTATTTTTTAATAGTCTTAAATATAAAATTGTACAAGTGCCACATACATCTTAGTATTCTAACCAGATTAAAAAATGCACATATTTTTTTGACAAATTCAATGTTATATGAAACAAATCGACTTCAATGTCGCTACTTTAGTAGAAACTAGTGTTCTTCAACGAAACATAACAGTGACATGTATATAAAATAAAAAAAAATCATACTTTATATTTTAGACTCTTTAAAACCTCTTTACAAAATCATAACATCCAACTAAAAAAATAATAATATTTATAGTTTTGAGATTTCATTTTTTAACTTTTACATAATATTTTAAGGCACACATGTAGCACCTCTTCAATGAGAAATAACACTTATTGTACGCCTTTTTAAGTACTGAAATATATTATGTATACTAGTTTATAATGACTTGCATATAAAAATATGACTCAAAAATATATAAAAAACGTCACTAAAGTAAACATATATGTTTAAATAACTTAAAAATAAATGGTAACTTTAAAAAACTTATAAAACAGCGAAGATGCGAGTTCCTTGTCTGTCAAAAGTGTTGCAAGACCAAAAAACAATCTGACTTTAATTCTTTTAAGGTTTAAATTTAGAGTTTATATGACATTTATAATATAGGTTTTTAGTACTAATATCAATATGATTTTAATTTTTTCGAAAATTTAAATCTTGTTTTAATTACCACATTTTAATTTCTTACGGTTATATAAACATATGAAATATTTTAAACAAATCGAAAACTCTATTTTGAAAAACACAAACTTGAATACATAGACTGCCAAAAGCATTATATACTTCCTTCTATATTCATCGTAATCGGTTAAAAAATATATCTGACTTACTCATGTTTAAAAAAAAATTTAATGACTATAGAACATTTAAATAATACAAAAAATATTTACTTAAAACTTACAAAATGCTATTATTTTTAAAACTATACTTTAATTAAATTTTAGCTTTAAACCTACATGGTAAAACTTAGAACCCCACAAATTAAAAAAAAAAAGTTTTTCCATAAAATTTTTTGTTCTCCAAATACATAAAACAATATCAAGTTATTTACAACTTTTATTACTCAAAAACTGCTGTACGGCTTTTCATGATGTTTCCTTTGTTTTGATTTTTCTTCTAATTAGTAAAAAGACAGTTTTGAGTGATTGAAAAGCAATGTTATGTCTGTCTGTAAGATTCTCCTTACACAATGGTTTGGTTTTAAAAAACTTATATGGGACGGATAGACTTGTGTAAATGCAATATATAATATACATTATATATGTTTGTTTGCGATAGCAAAACTAGAAAAATGCTGTGCCAATAAAAGTAATTATTTTGCTGATTAATAGCTTAGTTCACAATTTAGATTACATTTTAAGAGATTTTTATACTTCACTTTCACTTCCACTTCAGACGACGTCACAAGACTTTGCTAGTTTTTTAAGGGAGCTGATTTATTTAGTAAAATCCTTAAGGGTGCTTCAGACTGTGATATTATTACATAGTATAAAACAAAATCGCTTTTTTCTGTCTGTCCCTATGTATATGCTTAAATCTATAAAATTACACAACGGATTTTCATGTGTTTTTTATCCAACAGAGTGCTTCAAGAGGAACTTATATGTGTACGGATAAAACAATTCAATTAAATACAATTCTTAGTTTGGATTTTTTTAACCGACTCCAAAAAAGGAATAAAACAATAATTGTTTATTTAGTTTATTCCATATTGTATAGATTGTTGTAGCATTTACTTAAGTATGGATTTTAAAATTAAATAAAAGCTAATGATTTAATCATTTCTATATATTAATTGAGAATACGTACATTACTTTGTGCAAAGCCAATTTTTTTGCCTTTTAGTTTAGACTTTGAAGTCCATTGATTTTTGTAACATAATTATTACTGCACTTGTAAATAATTCTTCTAAATAAATCAGCTTCCTGTACCTTTATAAGACTATATCTTATAAATAATATCCCATCGAATGCGTTCTAGCATTTTTGTAGTAATCGTAGTATTCTTGAGGCGAGCGCGCGTGTTTTTTGACGACTTCATCTAACTGCATTTGGTCACCCCAGTCCGCCTGTAATTTTTAACATTAATTATTTTTACATATATTTATAATTACATAGAAAACAAAGTCGCTTTCTACTGACTGTCCTTATATTTAAAATTATTCAACCGATTTTCATGCAGTTTTTAACCCCCGACGCAAAAAGAGGGGTGTTATAAGTTTGACGTGTCTGTCTGTCTGTCTGTGTGTGGCATCATAGCTCCCCAACGAATGAACCGATTTCAATTTGATTTTTTTTTGTATTACAGGTGTTTTACGGGCGAGTGTTCTTAGATATGTTTGATGAAAATCGATTCAGCTGTTTAAAAGTTATGGGGGGTTAAATTGGGGAAGAAAAACCGAATGTCTACAAATATGCTCAAGTGGGGTATCAAATGAAAGGTTATGAATTGTATAACACAAATTGTATTGCATTGCCCCGGGAACAGGAACTACGCGGGTAAAACCGCGGGTAGCAGCTAGGGTCTCATAGAAGCCTTTAAAATATAAAAAAAAAAGAAATAAACTCACAAAGTTGGGGAAGAGGACCCGTTTCTCATCAAATTTCTTCTCATTGATGGCTCTCATGAGGTACAGCCTCTCCACCCACGGCCAGATCATGTAATCCAGCATGCCTGGTCGGTTACCTCCGAAGTAGTTTGTTCCTGAAAATTAATATAAATAATTAATCATTACATAGTATAAAACAAAGTCCCTATCGCTGTCTGTCTGTCCCTATGTATGCTTAGATCTTTAAAAATACACAACGGATTTTGATGCAGTTTTTTTTAATAGATAGAGTGATTCTTAAGGAAGGTCTATATGTATAAAACATGCATAATATAGTAGAGAAAGACTGATAAATGTAGATGTTTCTAATGTGATGTCGTAAATAAGATCATTTTTATGCGCTTATATTGCAAACGCTGGCTACACCCTACGAGATAGACCAAAATATTGTACAACAGTATTGTCCACCTAAAAAAGTTCCACAAAAAAGTCCGCGATGGCATATGTCTATCTCTTATGGATAACCCACCATAACCATTTTTAATCCTTTACTAATAATATTGGTTATTTACGAAGTGATTTTAAACCATACAGCAATAATCTTATCCAATTTAAAACCTAAAATAAATTGTACATTTATTATAGATCAATATGTTTTTTACAGCATGTAATTTAAATGAATAGTTCCGAAGATATTACAAATTTAAAATGGTATGAGCACATTCTGTAGTTGCACCCGTGCGAAGCAGGGGTTCGTCGCTAGTAACATATACATCGGAGCAGATGGACAAAAAGAATAATCAAGATAGTGAAAACTATTGCAATATTAGGTAATTAGTCGGACCTCCTTGGTTTATTAAAATGTTTAAATCAAACTTAAAAGAATTGTGTGGCATTTGTCAGTTGATATAAAAAACGTCAGCATTGTGAAAAATCAGATATTGGATAATTAGTAGTCGAACAGAACATACCCCGTTATTATGATACTCTGAAGTTTTACTTATTAAGAACCTTAGAAAGAGCCATCATTAAGCAAACAATCATTATTGTACGCGTCATTTATGTTTAGCGGTGGACGAGAGTAGCTGCGCATCGGTAGAATCGCGCTCGTAATTGACGTATTGGTGCGAGAAAGACAACACGACTGGGACAACCAATCGACGCTCGCGCACCCGACGATCACGAGCCGTTACCTTATTTTTGACTTCTGCGCAGGTTTCGTTCAGCGCTAAAGATTCGTGACGCGTACCATACCTCGGCATATAGGACTAATATTATAAATCAAAATTAGAGTTTCTTTCAACGCGTCAATCTTCGAAATTACTGGTTCGAATAAAAAACTTTTTGTGTTACATATTCCATTAAAAGAGGATGGCTTATAAACTATTAGCAGACCCGTGCCAACTTGGTTGAGCATAATGTTTATTATCCTTTTCGGTTATATCATATAGCCTATGACACTCAGCAATAATGTGGCTTTCTATTGGTGAAAGAATTTTTAAAATGGGTTGAGTAGATATCGAGATTACCCCTTACAATTTAACAAACACACAAACCTTTCTTCTTTATAATATGAGTATAGATTTTGAACGAAGTATTAGTGAAAAAAAAAAATTTCAAAACGGGAAAAATTATTACATTTGTGGGCCACTTATTGTGTTTGGTTAAATCGATATATTGTATAGATTGTTGTAGCATTTACTTGGTACCGACTTCAAAATTATGAAAGAACTATTCAATCATTTCTTTTCATACTTTGTGCGAAGCAAATTTATTTAATTTTGATAAATTTGCGAAAATGTGTTCGTAAAATACAATTTATCTCCCGTTTAGAAGCCTACGAAGGTTTATTTAATTTCCTAGGATATTAATAAATTTTCTTTTCTTGTTATTTTCCGGTGAATATACATATATTGTGTCATTTAGTTTGTTTGATCACTTACCCCGGGCTGCTAACTCTTTTTCAAAGACATCGAGAGTATGAACAATTTGTTCACTGCCAAATACGAAATTCGTGTCGAAACATTCCAAGCTGCCTTTGATTAACTGGAAGAAAAATCCATACTTATTTATATATACCTACATACTAGAGTATATACGAAAGTCTCTCTCGCTTTCTCGCCACAACTGCTGAACCGATTGTAATGAAATTTAGTAGACAAATATTATAGAGAATTCTCATTATACAACGTCTACCTGTAGTCGTATTCCATATTCAGACAAAACGAGTATAAAAAATCACGTTCGTTATATTGAAGACTAGCTGACCCGCGCCCACTTGGTTAGGCATAATATTAACAATCCTTTTTTTATATAGCCCTTGACACTCAGCAATAATGTGGCTTTCTATTGGTGAAAGAATTTTTAAAATCGGTTTAGTAGATCCCGAGATTACCCCTTACAATTTAACAAACACACAAACTTTAGGTCATCTTTATAATATTAGTATAGATAAAAAAATATTTATTTCTGTTTTTAACCCCCGACGCAAAAACGACGGGGTGTTATAAGTTTGACGTGTCTGCCTGTCTGTGGCATCATAGCTCCCGAACGGATGATCCGATTTTAATGCGATTTTTTTGTTTGAAAGGTATATCCGTCGAGAGTGTTCTTAGCTATGTTTGGTGGAAATCGGTTCAGATCTTTACGTATTTTTAATACTGACTTGTTTAGTATTTCTTGTTAAAGCAGCAACAGATTTACAATTAAAACATAATCTGTGAAAATTTCAACTATCTAACTATAACGGTTCTTGAGATACATAGTGACAGTTAAACGGACAACGGAATCTGGGTATAGGTCGCGTCACGAATCTTTAGCGCTGAACGAAACCTGCGGAGAAGTCAAAAATAATGTATAAAGGGGACGGCGCCGGATCGTCGGGAGCGTTGATTGGTTGTCCCAATCGTGTTGTCTTTCTCGCACCAATACGTCAATTACGAGCGCGATTCTACCGATGCGCAGCTATTCTCGTCCAGCGCTAAACATAAATGACACGACCTATACAATAGAAATATATCCGACGGGGACGAAGTCGCGAGCAACAGCTAGTAGTAGAATATATAAATGCAAGTAAAGGAAGCCCTCAAAGATGAATAATTTTCCCCGTTTTTTCCACATTTTACATTATATCTTCGCTCCTACTAGTCGCAGCGTGATGTTATGCAGCATAAAGCCTTCCTCGATAAATTGTCTATTCAATAAAAAAAGAATTCTTCAATTCGAACCAGTAGTTCCTGAGATTAGAGCGTTCAAACAAACAAACAAACTCTTCAGCTCTATATACGAGTATTAGTTTAAATAATGATTGTTAGAAAATAATAAAAATGTACCTCATTAAACCGTTCTATGAGGAGGCGGTCCTGCGCCTTGACGAAGGGGTCGTTTGAATGTAGAGGGTTCCTAGGGTACCTCTCGTCCAAATAATCACATATCACCACACTTTCAAAAAGGTATTTATCCCCCTGGTCCGTGGGTACCTCCAGTACTGGTATTTTGTCTGAAATGTAATAATAATCTATACATATAATAAAAACGTAACGATTCACTGTCTGTACATGGAAAATATATGAGAACAAAATATTACAGGAGACCTTTATTAACGCAATAGAACCCAAAACAATAATTTTTTGAATTTTTGTCTGTTCGTCTGTTTGTTTGTGCACGCTAATCTCAGTAACGGCTTATCCTATCTAGATGGGGTTTTCAATAATATATTGTGGTAAGCTTAACTAAACATCCAGTGTTTAATTCATGTCAATTGGTTGATAAATAAAAAAGTTATGGCAATTTAAAGAATCAGTTAGGCATTTTTAACCGACTTCAAAAAAAGAAGGAGGTTCTCAATTCGTCTGTATGTATAATATTTTTTTTTTATGTATGTTCACTTCGTCGTTTATGAACCGATTTTGATGATTCTTTTTTTGTTGGAAAGGTGATGTTTCCGAGGTGGTCCCATTTTAAGGAAGTCAGGATCTGATGATGGGAAACCAGAGAAATCGAGAGGAACTTTCAAAAATTGTATCGGCAACTAGTTCGTTTATAAGTATCTTATGTAAATACTTTAATTTTAAAAGTCTGGAGTAGGTCTGATGATGGAGCCAAGGTACAGTCGAGGGAAATCCTCAACGACTTACAGTAGCTACCTTGTATTTGGGCTTGATAATTTTGTATTGATAAGGACTTTACATCTAGATGGGTTGTGACTACCATAAGGGGTCTGATGCTGAAGACATGGGATAGCGTAAAGAACTCCTGAACGGTATACAGTAGCTACCTTGTGTTTGGACTTAAATCATTTGTTTCGATGAAAGCTTTGCACCCGTATGAGTTATAATGAAGGTTTGCAGTAAATCTGATGATGCAGACCAGAGACAGTTGAGGGAATTCCTCAACAAAATTACAGCATTCAACAAAAGACAACCACTTTCGACTCAAATAACCGGCGTTTCTTCATACGAGAAGCATAATAGATCGATCCACCACATAAAATCGTGAAATAAAATAATTTTTAACAAAAAATAAACCGACTTAGTAGCATTTACTTGGTACCGACGTCTAAATTATAAAATAACTATTAAATCGTTACTTTATACTAAATGAAAATGCGCATTACTTTGTGGGAAGCAAATTTATTTTTTGCTTTTTAGTTTGAAGTCGGTTTATTTTTTGTTAAAAATTAATTTATCAAAAATGCTGCCCAAAGTCACTTTTCTACGCGGGCGAAGTCGCGGGCACAGCTAGTTACAAATATATATTTCCGGTGTGGGGATCGAACCCACTACGTTTGTAAGAAAGTATGTATGTATGTTTGTTATTCTTACACGCAAAACGACTAGACCGATTTAGTTCAAATTTGGTATGTAGATAGATGATACGCTGGATTAACACATAGGATACTAATTATAAATTCTTTATTACATTTTTTTAACATAAGATAATATACAAAAAGGAAAATACAGAAAGAGACACATGTAAAAGGGGGCATGGCTGTAAGACATTTCTTCCAGGCAACCAGGTATAGGATAAAATAAGAAAATTAAAGTTTATTCGCGAGTACATCCCTGTATCGCTTCAAACTTGACTAGACTTCAAACTAAAAAGCAAAAAATAAATTTGCTTCCCACAAAGTAATACGCATTTTCATTTAGTATATCGAAATGATTTAATAGTCATTTTATAATTTAGAAGTCGGTACCAAGTAAAAGCTACAACAATCTATACAATATCGATCTAACCAAACAAACGCTTATTGTTTTACTCCTCCTTTTTTGAAGTCGGTTAAAAAGAACTCGAAAACCACTTACATCTTCTGTTATTGGCTTTGAACCATTCCGGAAGTCTCAAAGGGTCCAACTTGTATACCTCGTATTTAGCTTTCTTTGCTTCCAGGATGAGGAGAACTCTATGCCCATAGGGGTTCATGTCCACATGGTAGAGACGTAGCTTGTCTGCTGGCAGAGCTGGTGGAGGAAGCGGCCCTGGAAGTGGATGAAAGTGAAGTAAAAGTCAATGTAGTGCAGTGTACGACTTCAAAATTATAAAATAACTATTAAATCATTTCTATATACTAAATGAAAATGCGTATTACTTTGTGGGAAGCAAATTTTTTTGCTTTTTAGTTTGAAGTCGGTTTATTTTTTGTACAAATTATTTTATCATCTTTACTTCTATACTAATATATAAAAAAGTAAACTTTGTGCGTTTGTTAAATTGTAAGGGGTAATCTCAGGATCTACTGAACCGATTTTAAAAGTTCTTTCCCCAATAGATAGCCAAATTATTGCTGAGTGTCATAGGCTATATAATAAAATAATTTTTAACAAAAAATAAACCGACTTCAAACTAAAAAGCAAAAAATAAATTTGCTTCCCACAAAGTAATGCGCATTTTCATTTAGTATATAGAAATGATTTAATAGTTATTTTATAATTTAGACGTTTAGTTAGTATGTGATAATCTATATACATAGTATAAAACAAAGTCGCTATCGCTGTCTGTCTGTCCCTTAGACTTAGTTTTTTAAATCTACGCAACGGATTTTGATGCGGTTTTTTTAATAGATAGAGTGATTCTTAATGATTCTTTATGTGTATGCTAGCTGTTGCCCGCGACTCCGCCCGCGTGGACTTTCATACAAATTTTCATCCCTTATTTTATCCCTTTGAGGGTAGAACTGTTCAAAATCCTTTCTTATCGGAAGCCTACGTCATAACATCTACCTGCATGGCAAATTTCAGCTCGATCCGTCCAGTGGTTTGGGCTGTGCATTGATAGATCACTATATCAGTCAGTCACCCTTGAATCTATATCTATACTAATATATAAAGCTGAAGAGTTTGTTTGTTTGTTTGATAGCGCTAATCTCAGGAACTACTGGTTCGAACTGAAAAATTATTTTTTTATTGAATAGACAATTTATCGAGGAAGGCTTTAGGCTTCATAACACCACGCTGCAACTAATAGGAGCGACGATATAATGGAAAATGTGGAAAAAACGGGGAAAATTATTCATCTTTGAGGGCTTCTTTTGCGCGCGCTGCGAAAACGGTTCAAGATACAATAATAATATGTATGAAAGAATTATTCCTCCTTAAATGATCTAAAAAAAGTCCGCGACAGCATATGTCTATCTTCTAAGATTGACTCACTATAACATAATATTAGAAATAGATCCGACGGGGACGAAGTCGCGAGCAACAGCTAGTTATATATATTTAAATTACTTGCGTAAATGCGGGTAAAACCGCGGGGCACGGCTAGTACTACATCCTCTCCTAGCAAATATTTCAACATTTTGCGCGTCCGTGTTTATTTTTAGTGAAGTGCAATTCGAATGAAAGACCCGACATCATTTAGATACAAGAATTAGGTTAGTTTACACAACACGAAACTATATTCGTCGTTTTGAAGCGATTTATAATCTACTAGATGACCCGCCGCGACTTATTTCACGCTGTATAGTACGCGTCACGAATCTTTAGCGCTGAACGAAACCTGCGCAGAAGTCAAAAATAAGGTATCGAAGTAGCGGCGCGGCGCGCGGGGCGCGTGATCGTCGGGTGCGCGAGCGTTGATTGGTTGTCCCAGTCGTGTTGTCTTTCTCGCACCAATACGACAATTACGATCGCGAGTCTACCGATGCGCAGCTTTTCTCGTCCAGCGCTAAACATAAATTACGCGCACTATAATTTAAGTGAATAGTTCCGAAAATATTACAAACTAGCAGTTGCCCGCGACTCCGTCCGCGTGGAATTTCATATAAACTGTGACCCCTTACCCCCCTTCCCCCCTTATAACCCGTTTTTTTAGTTAAAAAGTAGCCTATGTTTTATCTCAGGCTCTAGACCATCTGTGTACCAAATTTCAATACAATCGGTTCTGTAGTTTTGGCGTGAAAGCGTAACAGACAGACAGACAGACAGACAGACAGAGTTACTTTCGCATTTATAATATTAGTATGGATTTAAAATGAATGGACGTAGTTGTTGCGGCGCCGCGGCCGTACCGGCCGGCCGGGGCTCGGGTTGACAAAAAAGCTGTGAACGTTATCGGTTGTGTATGAGGACATTTTGTAGTTGCACCCGTGCGAAGCAGGGGCGGGTCGCTAGTATATATTAATAGTAGGATATTAAGACGGCTTAATAATTCAAACACGTATTTGATTATTTGCTTAATGTAAATATATGCATTGTTTATCTTGATAACGAAATACGGTAACACAATTATTTTGAGATAAGAATCATATTATTCTTAGAGTTGAAAGACTTTGTTTTATAACAAATTAGGCGCTCCCCGTGGTTTTACCCGCGTACTTCCCGTTCCCGGGGCAATACCGGGATAAAAAGTATCCTACTTTTTAATCCAGGGTATCATCTATCTACATACCAAATTTCAACGAAATCGGTACAGCCGTTTTGCCGTGAAAAAGACAAACACTTTCCCATTTATAATAATAAAATTAGTATGGATATAAAAATAGTATGGTAATATACACCTTAAACCATTCGATCTGTTAAAAAGACGAATAAAAATTGTTTGCGCAGTTTTAATTATTTATGCATACCGTCAGACACTGTTTTTTCCGATCAAGTTAATTTTTTTATAATATTTATACTTAAAGTATTTTTACAGCTAGCTGCCGCCTGACTTAGCTTTTTATTTTCTTTAAAATAACCATTAGGTACTTACACACAAATTAAATACGAGTTATCAAGTTTTTTAAATAGATAAAGTGATTCACGAGGTTAATAATAATATGTATAATCCTTAATATATGCGTATGAAGCCGGGCTGGTATTATACAAAATAAAAAAAAAATATATACCAAGGCTTATCACGTGTACGATAGTACCTAAACTATTTTTTAAGTACGCACAAACGGACAAAATGGTTTTAATGGTATTAGTTTCTTATTATTATTCTTATACAAAAATCTGTACAAATAGCACATTAGTGTTTTTAAGATTAAAAATGTTTTACTTTTGTCTTAAAATCATTATGCAGGTCTCTGACCCTGACATACTTTAACTACACATTACAATAAATTGACAACCTGCATGATGAAAACCATTGCATACGAATGACATCACTGAACAGCTGTTTTGTAACATTATACATACAAAAATAATTTTTACGTTATAGAATTTTAGAGAACTCAAAACAGACCCACACAGATGCGAACTGCGGTTGATTAGAAACTTTTTTAATTTTTTTTTAATATAGACTTAGGTCACGACACCTTAATTCGTTTAGAAATCGATTTAATGCAACGTATAATATGTATTAT
>JADANM010006871.1:2722400-2752333 GCA_026213755.1 Eurema hecabe | reverse complement strand
AGATAGGATAGCTTACATCCCGGTATTGCCCCGGGAACGGGAACTATGCGGGTGAAACCGCGGGACACAGCTAGTAAATAAATATGTCGTTGTTCGTTGTTGTCAGATACAATCGGTGATACCTCAACAGTCGAGGTGCAGCGATCCACCTTTGGATAATTCCCTGCTGTGTGCCAAAACGCCCTATAAAGACTATGTACCAGAATACGGCGGCGGACTGTTTTGTATGGACGAGGTATGTATGAGTTATTTAATGCTTCTTGAGTTGGTTTATCTTCTTTACTTATATTTTTCTTTTGTTCTTAAAAGGTAATTACCTATATCTATATACATATAATAAAAACGTACCGAGTCGCTGTCTGTACATGGAAGATATATGAAAAAAAAATATTATAGGAGACCTTTATTAACGCAATAGAACCCAAAACAATGATATTTTGAATTTTTGTCTATTTGTCTGTTTGTTTGTGCACGCTAATCTCAGAAACGGCTTATCCTATCTATATGGGGTTTTCAATGATATATTGTGGTAAGCTTCACTTAACATTTAGTGTTTAATTCATGTCAATCGGTTGATAAATAAAAAAGTTATGGCAATTTAAAGAATCACGTTGAACTTGCTGAACTGTGAGCGCGGGTTAGGCATTTTCAAAAATGCTGCCCAAAGTCACTTTTCTACGCGGGCGAAGTCGCGGGCACAGCAAGTTATTTAATATAATTGTTACGAATAACATAAATGCGAAAATTTGTGGAGACGTTGGGGTTTGTGTCAATGGATATAGGTCGAATCCTGAGTTTATTTGCCTACAGTGTTATTATTAGGGGCCACCCATAAAGTACGTCACACGAATTTTAGGACTTTTGAACCCCTCCCCCCGTCCTTGTCACAGGTTGTCACATTTTTATAAACTCCTGATGTGACAGTTTGAGACAGAGAGAGACGAGTTGAGGGAATCCCTCAACGAATTACAGCATTTAACATGAGACAACCACTCTCAGACTCAAGTAACCAAGGCGTTTCTACATTCGAGAAGCATCATTGATCCAAAATTTAAAATTGTAAAATAACATAATTTTTAACAAAATAAATAATTAAATAAATTTGCTTCCCACAAAGACTTCCAAATTATGAAATAACTATAAAATCATTTCTATATACTAAATGAAAATGCGTATTACTTTGTGGGAAGCAAATTTATTTTTTGCTTTTTAGTTTGAAGTTGGTTTATTTTTTGTAAAAAATATTTTTTTTTAAAAGAGTAATGTATAAAGTAAAAGTCAAAGTCAAAATTTTACTTTGTTTCAGTGGGGTACCGGCAATCAACAGCAGTTCCGAGTATTTGGTATTATGTTGGAACACCACGATAGTTTAAACCTATTCACTAACATTGGCCACCATTTACAGTGGTTGAAAACCAATAAAATTATTTCATAAGTACTCTCTTCCTCCTCGTAAACTCCTTTGTATAATAAAAATAAATAAAATAAAATAAAAAAGCCTTTTAATTCGAGTACAGTAGAAGAGATATTATGTTAAAACCAAATTTGTTAACAATAATATCCTTTTCTAAATACATTTTTTTAATATTTCTAACTTGTATCTGCAGGGATATAACATATATATGTCGCTGGTGGATGGTATAATCCGCCGTATTACATTACGGCTAGCCGTTTTACAAAACAGGGCCGTTTTGCAAAGCGGCGGTTCAATGATTAGCCGTATTGAATGCGGATAAGTAAAAAACCGCCTAAATGTATTCGTCGCCATATGTTAGTTCTTTAATATATGAGGTTAGGTAAGGTTTGTTATTTATCATTATAAAAAAAACTTATTAACTCATCTTTAATAAAAATGAAGCTGAGTATTCAAGTTTTTTTTATAATGATACAAAAACTATGACAATGATACAAAAATAATAAGAACATAAGAAATTATAATGATAAAAAAACTACGCAAGACAATACGGCTGAACGTTGAACCGCCGCTTTGCAAAACGGCTAGCCGTAATGTAATACAGCGGATTTGACAATCCGCCTGCGACATACATAGCAGGCATAGAACCTTTGTATAATACCAATGATATATATTATGTCGCAGAAAGTGACGTCATAGTAGTTGTAGTGATGCCAAGGTGATGATTGTTTGCTTCATGATGGCTCTTTCTTAGGTTCTTAATAAGTAAAACTTCAGAGTTACATCATTCACGTCGTATATTCTCAATTACTTATTATCCAATATCTGATTATTTTCACAATACTGACGTTTTTTATAGCAACTGACAAATTCCACACAATTCTTTTAAGTTTGCATTTAAACATTGTAATAAACCAAGGAGGTTCGACTAATTCACTAATATTGAAATAGTTTTCACTATCTTGATTATTCTTTTCGTCCATCTGCTCCGATATATATTTTCTATCTATATAAACAAAAATGAATTGCTGTTCTTTAGTCTCGCTGAATCGGATTTTTTTCATCTTGGTCTTGAAATGTTCGTGGAGATCTAGGGAAGGTTTAAAAAGTGAAAAAAGTCGAATAATTTCCGGGAAAACTAAAAATAAGACCTTTTCTATTTTCCATAGAAATGTTTAAGAGTCGATTATAGATAGAGTTTATTACCACAAATTTCAAATTCAATATATTATGTCAATATCCTGCTGTTATAATATAATAGCCTGCCGGGTCAGCTAGTATTTAATATATACACCTACAAATACACCTACATGTATAGTACGCGTCATGAATCTTTAGCGCTGAACGAAACCTGCGCAGAAGTCAAAAATAAGGTATCGAGGTAACGGCGCGGCGCGCGGGGCGCGCGATCGTCGGGTGCGCGATTGTTGATTGGTTGTCCCAGTCGTGTTGTCTTTCTCGCACCAATACGTCAATTACGAGCGCGATTCTACTGATGCGCAACTATTCTCGTTCAGCGCTATAAAATACATTTATTTTTTTATTTTAAAGCTATGTGCATGTACCCTAATATTAGTAATATATCTATACTTACTAATATATAAAGCTGAAGAGTTTGTTCGTTTGTTTGTTTGAACGCGCTTATCTTAGGATCTACTGGTTCGAATTGAAAAATTCTTTTTTATTGAATTGACCATTTATCGAGGAAGGCTTTAGGCTCCATAACATCACGCTGCGACTTATAGGAGGGAAGATATAATGATGTAAAATATGGAAAAAACGGGGAAAATTATTCATCTTTGAGGGCTTCCTTTGCGTGCGCTGCAAAAACGGTTCATGATACAAAAATAATATGTATGAAAGAATTATTCCTCTTTAAATTATCTAAAAAAAAGTCCGCGACAGTATATGTCTATCTTCTAAGATTGACTCACTATAACATAATAATAGAAATAGATCCGATGGGGACGAAGTCGCGAGCAACAGCTAGTAATATATAAATATAAAATATAAATATGATTTACTAAACGAGCCCTGACACGCGTAGTTTAAACGCGTAAGCCTTAAATGACCGGATGACCTTGAAGATCGGATCATCTGTTTGCGAGCTACATTGCCTCACACACCTAATATATAATTAATATTAAGCCTAACCCCCTATAACTTTTAAACGGCTCAATCGACTTTCATCAAACATGTCTAAGAACACTCGCCCGTAACACCTGAAATACTTTCGGGAGCCATGATGTCACAGCCGCACCACCTCGACAGCTGGCAGTCAACCACAGTGCGATTTAAACGGAACTTTTTGCCACGCACCACCACCTTGTGGAATCAGCTCTCTTATGCGGTATTTCCGATGAATTATGACTTAGGGTGCTTCAAGAAAAGATCTTTTTAAAAGGTCGGCAACCCACTCCAGAGTTGACAAGCACTGCGAGTGTTCATGGGCGGCGATGACCACTTACCATCAGGAGGCTCGCATGCTCGTTTACCCCCTATGTTATAAAAAAAAAAACAGACAGACACGTCAAAATTATGGGGTGGTGCTGGGGTGTTAAAAGATACCATAATATTTGCTATTCCAGGGTCTTATCTGAATGCCACATCCTAACAGAATCCTAACGAAGCTAACGGATGATAACTTTAACAAATCATAAGCTGATAGTCGTTAGCTCTTAGCCACCCTACCTCGGTGAATTTTGATTTTAGCCAAATAATTAGGTATATTATTTTGGTGTAAAATGCTATGTTCTATAACTTTCATGAATGGCATATTTTTCTAGTACTTAGGGTTTTTCTAAAATTAAAAAAAGGTTTTGTTTGTTTTTTATATCACAAGTTCTCGTGGATGAATTAAAAAAATACTTTTACTATTCGTTTACGGATCTTTCAAAGTATTATATCAAAAATTCAAGTTTTTTCTGAAAATCGTATTTAAAGCTCTATTTTCTTGGACTATTAGGTGTTATTAAATGTTAATAATATGCAATGTTGAAAAGATTACATTGATTAATTCGATATTCCGCCCGTGGTCACAAATTATCATTTTTATTGGAAAATAGAAAACTTCGCAAATTCAATTTAACTAACGTCGCGGTGTTTACGCGATTAACTGAAAGAGGGTTATGCTTTAACAGGTCCACTTAATGTTTTTGGAATGTAACACGTAGAAAATTTTTTTGCTATATCCGTGTGGCGTGCGCGTTTTTCTCTCTCTTTTTCAAAGAAAGTGTAGGGACACACACATTTGCAATTCGCTGATTCGGCAATGTAGATATGTGTGTCCCGGCAAATTGTATAAAATAAGTTAGTTGAACCTTCAACGTACCGTCTGTACGAAGACAGACCTCAGGCAATACATTATCTTATATTATAAGAAGATACTTAAAAATAAATTTCAGGACTGACCATTGAACTTGGTACCCATTTAGATCTTACTTATTTTGTCGTTGATGTCAACAGCCAAGGCATCTATTATAATATTGAACTTGGCTCTCATTTCACATTTATGTTTTTGATTGGCTATTTGGCAATTTTAAGCACCAGATTTTAAGAAAAAAAAACTTTGGAAACGGAGGAGGGTTATACCCGGAAGGGACCATAACACAATATATTATTTAAATGCCATTTTTTTACCATAGTATTATTTTTTTGTTAAGTTATGGATAAATAAAAGGCTTATTAATAATATCATTATTATTTCCACGGCATAAAAACCTATGCGGGTAAAACCTCGCGCTAAGCTTAGTTTAAATATATCTAATGGAACACACTGTCTGAAACTCGATCTCCGATAGAAATGTGCTATTATACTCGACATATTTTAAGGAAAAATTCTTTTTATTTGTCTAGAAATTGGTATGAACTATTTATTAACTACTATTTCCGACGACTTTGTCTGCAGTGAATAGAGTTACTTTCAAATAAAGATTTATTGTAGTGCAAATTAAACATACGTCAAAACAATTAACAATACTTTTCTTTTGTGCTTATGCAAGTTTTGGTTGCCTGGCAGAAATCACTGACTGGTAATAAGGCCGCCATTTACATATGTACCTGTGTACTTCGTGATATTTGTTATTTTATATAATTTGTGGTATATGTAATAAAGGATAAATAAATAAATACTGTAAAACTACAATAAAACAAAAAGACAGGAAAGTAGAAAGACAATATTTTGGATAGAAAATAAACCTTTTTGCTTATACAATTATTACAATCTCCATTTTAAGGAGCGAGTCGGAGCGTACACGCAAGGGTTCCGTATCTTTATTTATAATGTAACAGAATATAGCATCTGCCTGTCACCGTGGGAAAACAAGCTAAAGACCTTAAAATATTTTTTTGTTCTGCAATAGAAATATATCATCTATGAAAATGGGGTACATTTGTTTCTCATAATTAATGAGACATTGGAGGCTACTGGAAGAAAATCAAAATCGCTTCAGTACTTTAGAAGATTATTCCCTAATCCCCTGTTAAATAATCTACATATCTATTGCTTTATTTTTAAAGATATTTTCAATAAAATGTTACCCTATTAAAAGCCCGAGGAAGTTTTTACAAAATAAATATTTATCGCGTGTTCCTCCACCTACTTGCTGAACTTAGATTTATATAAAAGGGGTAACGCTGAGTTTTCCATCATTCAGCCATTTGCAGAGCAGCCGCCATCTTGTGTTGTTTGCGCGGGAAAGCTTTCGAAAATGTTAAAGATTACTGCAATAATATCGTTGTTTCTAATAGGTAAGTTTATAATTAAATATAATTTTGGAAATACAGTTCTATAATAGTATTTTAAAAAGGTATTAACTATCCTTTAAAAATACAAAATAAGGTTCCTTAGTTGTAATATTTTAATGGACTATATATTGGCTATATTAAGATATAGGTGTTAATAAATCAATTTAAACCTTTATTTAAATTGATTTATTAGCGATGTCCGTGTAAATTTGTATTGATACTATATTACAAAAATTATTAAATTAAATATTTATTTATATTATTATATTAGCGAGTCTGTCGCATGCTGAGTACAGAAGATCGAAGAAAGAGGATTCCTCCAATGATTTTATGATGCCAGGTATTTTGTGTGGACTTCGTTACGTCAAAACTTATTTATTTACTATTTTAAAAACCTTGTTAGGTCAGGAAGAACCTAGCGACCTTTTCACTAAACAGTGATCTCTACCAGGCAATCTCACTGTTCCAAATATGTTTGGTGTGGATTAATGTTGATACTAGCTGAGCACGGGCACGGGGCCCACTTTGTTGGGCATAACAATAATTTATAATTATCCTTTTCGGTTTTTATATAGCCTATGACATTCGGCAATAATGTGGCTTTCTATTGATGAAATCGTTAGTTCTGTAGATCCAGAGATTACCCCTTAAAATTTAACAAACACATAAACTTTACTTTTTTATGATATTAATATAGATTAGTTGTTTTTTGTTTGGTATTTATATTCTCCCCTACAAAAAGGGATGTGATTATGTGAGCATTAGGGGTAGATATTTATTATGCTAGGCGTTGGTTTTACACTTTAAATAAAGAGGATTGTCTAGGTTTAGGAGTTTTTGCTGATAAAAGAGGGATTATATTAGAATTACGTGTAAATTTAAGCCCCTACTGTAATAGGGGTGTTAGTATTAGGTGTTTTTTGGTGTTTGATTAACCCCTCATAAAAAAGGGTTATGTTAGCATTAGGTGTATATTTAAACCTACAAAGCTATGAATACTAGTGTTAGCTTTAATCCTACACAGAAATAGGAGTATGTTATTTCGTGTTTCTGTTTATCGAAATGTCTGTGTAATTTAAGTTTCTGAATGAACGAACCCTTTTCAATAAATGATTTTTTTGCTTATTTCAATTTGTAATTCTCTTGTAATCGATTAATTTGACATATTAATAAAAAAATTATGAAGAAAGGAGAAATAGCATAAAGACACACGACATGAATAAATTAGAAAAAGGTTTTTGAGGAAGTGTAGGTGTGAAAATAGCAAATCTATTTCTCTAATCTATCTCTCTAAAGAGCCACTATCAGAGTTTCTTGCCGGTTCTTCTCAGTAGAAACTGCCTTCCGAACCGGTGGTAAATGTTTTGTGACCATGACGATTCAAAAGTGTTACTAAATGTAGCCTAATTGAATAGAGACACTTTTGACTTTGACTTTGACTTTGATTGAAATGTCGCACTATGCTCCGTAATTGAAAAACGCTGAGTGGTTTGACTGTCGAGGACATCCCCTTTAAAGGACGGTTAAATACAACTTTCTCCTCATAGTAATCACCGCTGTGGTTTTCAGGCAGTGCTGTCTGGGGTCAGGGCATTTCTTGTGACTCCTGCGGCAGTGAATGTGCGGCTGCGTGCGGCACGCGGCACTTTCGATCATGCTGCTTCAACTACCTGAGGAAGAAGAGGCCGGATGTCAAAGTAAGCTATGAAATAGGAGAGGGTAACTGCCTCTCTTACGTAAGGCTATTTTCGTTAGAATGCGGTGTTAATTGAGGTCTTTGTCACGATTATCGATCGATATTTGCACATGTAATGTTATCTATACATCTATACATATAATAAAAATGTAACGAGTCGCTGTCTGTACATGGAAGATATATGAGAAAAAATATTATAGGAGACCTTTATAAATGCAATAGAACCCAAAACAATGATTTTTGGAATTTTTGTCTGTTTGTCTGTTTGTTTGTGCACGCTTATCTCAGAAACGGCTTATCCTATCTAGATGGGGCTTTCAATGATATATTGTGGTAAGCTTCACTTAACATTTAGTGCTTAATTCATGTCAATCGGTTCATAAATAAAAAAGTTATGGCAATTTAAAGAATCACGTTGAACTCACTGAACGTTTACGCGGGTGAAGTCGCTGTCACAGCTAGTTCTAAATAAATTGCTCAACTACCTGAGGAAGTAGAGGCCAGATGTCAAAGTAATCTATGAAACATGCCTCTCTTTACGGTTACTCTTATTAGAATGCAGTAGTAATTAAGGTATTCCTCGTTATTGGCAAGTGTATTGTTATTTTCATAAAAGTATAGTATTAATTGAGATATTTGTATTCCTTTAACTTTCACTTAGGTAATATATTGTCAATAATTAAAAATAATTTATTTGTTATTTTTCTTGTTATAATCTATTGTTGGTGAAATGGCAGTGCTGAATGGCCGCAATGTTGCCAATGTATAATTTTAAATATGTTTTATTTAATGTTTCTTCTTTTATTGTCAAAATCAAATTAATTTACATAATATAGTCATTACAATAACAAAAATACGTGAACGAAGTCGCAGGCTAAAGTTCTAGTAATTAACAAAAAAATTATTTGTTTTCAGACTCGTTACTATAGCGACGGAAAGCGGCCCCAAGAGTATCCCATGTACACAGAGAACATTCCAGATGACAGGTACACGTGGTTCTACGAGAAATTGCCGGGAAACATCGACATGTTTTACGATAGAGATTAATACGCAGGCAGATTAAAAATTAAAAAAAAAAAAAAAACAAAAAACAGATCGAAAAAAAGTTTGTATAGTTTGCTATGAGACTTGATTTTTATTATTTTATTTATTGATTTTAAATGGAAATTAAATTAGGATTATTTGTTAGGCGGTCGGAAGTTTTTTCTTATCACAAAGGACAGTGTGATTCCTCCCTCCAATTTTATAAACGTCAAAATTGACAATGTTTCATGTATTTAATTGTTTTGTTAAAGACAATAATTGTAATATTAAATTAAAATGGTACTTATTATTTTTAATACGTATAGCAACATAATATCATTAATTTTACGACCGAAGGAAATCTTGATTCATCCTTTACACTCTTTTTTAGTCTTAAGTTTTTTTTTATTTCTGCAAAGAGGTCGCTTAAAAATTATATTCCTAAATAGCGTCCTGATCAAGTATTTAAAGTTTTAGGAATCGATTATTAAAATAAACTAGATTAGAATGTAGTATTTGTACAATTATTATTATAAAGGCTGGGTAGGATTAATAGTAAGTGGATTAGAATATTTTGTGTATGAAATATATTATAATGCGTTTGTTGAAGTTTTTTATTGAAACCTTTTTATAGGGCAATCCTTATAGGATACTTATCGGTTTCGGAGAAAGAAACATGGGTAATTGGACTTGGTCTTCAAAAGTACTAACTACTGATAATTAGAAGAAAATACAAACTTAGAATGAGACACGAATCAACTTACAATCTAAAAGAATTTATGGTTAGTGGAAAGTTGATGAAGACAAAGGGTGATTGGCTCAGCTTGTGCTGCTCAGTGCTGGTTGCCATAAGTGATTTAATACTTTATTTACTAGTAAAGTTGTTTATTAATAAGATAGACTACCTGTAATCTATATAGGTTTGTTAAAACACTTATAACTCGATATCGGCTAGACCAATTTTCACGGTTTTAAGCTCGTTGGATTTGTCTGCCAAGTCTCTCGATACAGCCTTTCCATGGTAAAATGTTTTGAGATCTCATAGAAGCCAAGTCCTATTCAAATAATGTTGTAGTTATAAATCAATATTTATTCGTTGTTTTCTTAGGATTATATTTTATTTATTTATTTAATCCTTTTTTACACACAGGAATCTTATACACTAAACAAATAAATTAGATTTAGGTATAAAATGCGGCCTTATCACTTAAACTGATTATAATATTATTCGCGCGCTTAATAATAGCATTAAGGCATAGTGTTTTCTCATGGACATAAATTGAATTTGAACAGTAGAAATAAAAGTTACTTTCAAATAAGTTGACTAAAAATTTGGCTAACTGGTCAAAGTCAAATTCCATTGTAGGTCATATTTAAAAAATAATTAAAATAATAATAATACATTTTTAATGTCAATAATGAAATATACTTATAAGCTAGAAATGGATATTACAGCAAATCGTTTTTTTTTTTACAAATGGCGGCCTTATCACTATTAGTGATGTATCTGTTAACCTAAAAAAACGATTTCAAATAATAAACTAAAGGAACCAGGAGTAGCTTATTTCACAAACAGTAATACGTGTTTGCATAGACAGTTACAGCCAAATACTCATACGCAAATAAAATTTAAGCACGCCTTAAGACTCGCAATTTTGACAGAATTGTATGGCGAACTGTCAGATCGGACCGGTTTAAGTTGTACTTAAATTTAAGTAGCATTTCAGTATTCCGGCATTAGTCTCTTAATAATCGGTCCGCTGTAAGTGAAGCCAAAGCTGTATATATTATGTAGGTGTTAACAGCACGTTCTTACACTCGATGGCACGCACACAAGCCTACCGAAATTTTACGATTAATAGGGAAAAAATAAATGAATCGACGCGAATTCGTTCGCGCTATACCTATCTTAACTATCATACAAATGTTTTTTCCCGCTAACTCACCTTCCCGTAGGAAATTTGCAATATCCTGTTGCAACTAACTCAGGTGCCTGCATGCCAAATTTCAAGCATCTAACTTAAGCGGTTTAGATTTTTTAAAAGCAGTACTGCAATCTGGAACTATGAAGAATAACTATCAAGGTTACTAAATAAAAAATAAGTCTATAGACACTTAGGAAGTCGGGGCCCATTAAAATCTATGGCTCCAAAAATGGGTTTATTGGAGTGTGAGCCATTCTATTTTGAGTGTGACTGTGTGAGCCATAGAAATCGATTGACGTATGAATCATAAAAATCGGCCCAGGCGTTTAGTCTGTATAGTGCTTCAAAGGAACAAACATTCATACATACATAGACTGATGAACACATTACCCTCCTTTGCAGCGCGCAGTCGGGTAAAGAAGGAGGAGTCGAGCGTATAAATATTTTTTTATGTTTGTTCGAGCTTAATAACTTCGCCGTCTCTGAAGCGATTTTGACTATTTTTTTAGTGGTACCATTTTAAGTATATCAAAGTCTAATGATGGCGCCAAGATATAGTCGAGGGAATTCCTCGACGATTTACAGCACCCACCTTGTGTTTGAGCTTTATTAATTTGTATTGATAAGGACTTTACACTACTGACTGTGACTACCATAAGAGGTCTGATGCTGAAGACGTAGGTTAGCGTAAAGAACTCCTCAACAGTATATAGTATCTACCCTGTGTTTGGACTTGATTCATTTATATTATTGAAAACTTTGCACCTGTACGAGTTATAATGAAATCCAGTAAATCTGATGATGAAGATTAAGGAATATAGGCATTTAAGGGAATTCCTCAAAGAATTTAACATAGGCATTTAACATAGGACATACTGTTACCGACTCAAGTAAACATCGTTTCTTCATCAGAGAAATATCCGAAGCGTATATGTAGCGTCCTTGATTGACTGCTACACACTTTGGGAGTTGTAATTAAACAACCTTTCTTGATATGATAAAATGATGTGTGTGAGCACGCGCGATCGCCTTGATACACCGACGCGAATGAACTGACTGATTTTAAAGTTTTTTTTTTTTTTTTTATGTCAGATAAGCAGACATTTGGCCGCGATCCTGCCTGATGGAAAGCTAAGATGCGGCCTAGGAGCCGTCATGTCTGCTTAGTAGCCTATTCACTTTCCTCTTAAAAAGATCCAGGTCGAAGTTCCTTGGAAAGACGGATGCTGGTAGAGAGTTCCATTCCCTTGCGGTTCTCGGAATGAAAGAATAAGTTTTTGCGTTATTATATTTTGCGTTTGTATTAAAATTAATGCGTGCTAAATACGCTGATTATGTAAAAAGAATCAAATGTACGATTTGGATCGTACAGTATAAAATAAGATAATTTTAAAAATAACTAGCTGACCCGTGTCCACTTGGTCGGGCATAATGTTAACAATCCTTTTTATATTTTTCTTCTTTCTTCTTTTCTTATATATAGCCTACGACACTCAGCAATAATGTGGCTTTCCATTGGTGAAAGAATTTTTTAAGCCGGTTCAGTAAATCCCAAGATTACCCCTTACAATTTAACAAACACACATTTTTTATCTCTTTATAATATTAGTATAGATAAACCGACTGCAACCTACAAAGTAAAACATACTTTCATTTAGTTTATATAGAAATGATTTAATAGCTATTTTTTTTTGAAATTTGTTGATATTTAGTAAGTAGATAGATTAGAACATAGGATAGTTTATATCCCGGCATTGCCTATTTATATCTCAGGTGTACGACACCAGAGTCATCGAGTATAAGAACATGCTTGTTAACCGACTTCAAAAACGGAGGAGGTTCTCAATTAGTCTGTATGTATGTTCACCGAAATTTTCATCAACAATAGACGGATTTCAAAAATTTTGTTTTGTTGGATAGAGGTCACTTCTGAGGTGGTACCATTTTAAGGATATCAGGGTCTGATGATGGGAAACCATTCGAGGGGAAATTTCAAAATTTGTATTGATGACCAGTGCGTTTATAAGTTTTTCAATAAGTATCCTATGTAAACCGGTACCGACTTCTAAATTATGAAATAACTATTAAATCATTTCTATATACTAAATGAAAATGCGTATGCGTATGTGGGAAGTAAATTTATTTTTTGCTTTTTAGTTTGAAGTCGGTTTATTTTTGTTAAAAATTATTTTATTATAAACATATTATATACAGTTTTGGCTTCACCTACGGCGGATCACAATTATTAAGTTACTATCAGACTGTGCGTCATACGTCTACGCCTCCAAGAATATGTGTACAAAATTTCATAATGATCAGTCCCATAATTTTGAAAATAGGCCTGGGAAATATTATTTTTAGTGGTAAGACCGCCGAACTTTATTGTACATTTAATAATGTTAAAAGGCGTAAATCCATACTAATATTATAAATGCGAAAGTAACTCTGTCTGTCTGTCTTTCCATCACTCTAAAGCTACAGAATCGATCAGTACGGAATTTGGTACATAGATTGTCTAAAGCCTGGGAAAGGACACAGGCTATTTTTTTTTAAATCAACCCCCAAAGGTTGCTCGAGGAATTGAAACTTTTTATAATTTTACGCTTTCACGGCCAAACCGCTGAGCCGATTGTAATTAAATTTCGTACACAGATGGTTTAGAACCTGAGATAAAACATTTACTTAGATACTTTTTAACTGGAAAAAGGGGTTATAAGGGGGGAAAAAGGGTCAAAGTTTATATGAAAGTTCGCGCGGATGGAGTCGCGGGCGACAGCTATTAAACAACAGTTGTATTAAATAAGGAAGTAAGGATAATTTGGTCTGGAAAAGGTTATTTTCTAGTGATAAGACCGCCGATCTTTATTGTACACTAGCGACCCGCCCCTGCTTCGCACGGGTGTAACTACAGAATGTTCTCATACACAACGTTCACTGCTTTTTGTCAACCTGACCCCCGGCCGGCGCAACAACTACGTCCCTGCATTTTTAATTTGAATATCTTCGGAACTATTCACTTAAATTACATGCTGTAAAAAGCATATTGATCTATAATAAATGCACAATTTATTAAAGGTACTTAATTGGATGAGGATTAATGCTGTATAGTTAAAAATCACTTCGTAGATAACCATTTATTAGTAAAGGATTAAAAATGCGATTAAAAATGGGTTATCCCTAAGAGAGAGATGTAAGCGCAAAAAAACGTTCTTATTTACGACATCACATTAGAAACCTCTAAATTTATCAGTCTTTCTCTACTATATTATGCATCTATTATACAAATAAACCTTCCATCTATTAAAAAAAACTGCAACAAAATCCGTTGCGTAGTTTTAAAGATCTAAGCATACAAAGGGACAGACAGACAGCGATAGCGACTTTGTTTTATACTATGTAATGATTTAACCTTAGTTTAATACTGTTAAAAGGAATAAATAAATAAACATAAATTGCCTTTATTCAAAGCGAATATCGAGTAACTCAATTCTCAAGCAATATGATTTCAATTCCATGTTCTGTAAAACAATACGAGGATAAAGATCTATCACCTACGAGAGCAAACATCGCACGATATATAAAGGGATTCGCTTTCTATTCCCCATCATTCGATCAGCTGTTCTCCATCCGCCATTTTGATTTGCCTAACGTTCCCGCCATCGAAAATGTCAAAAGTTGTAATTATTTTTCTTGTTATCATCTGTGGTAAGTATTTTTGGAAATGTCAATGTCATTTTTTTTTTTTTTCTAATTCGTAATTTTAATTTGTATGTGGCTTCTGACATTATTGTTATCTTAATAATATTTTTCTAATAGACAACATATTTTGTACTTTCTACAGAGTTAATTAGAATATTATCGACCCTTGTGCACAGATATCAATACATATTAATTAATATGTATTTAGGTCTCTAATAAAATTACGGCACATTGGGCAAAACAATGATTAAAATACTTAAATTAAATTTTATATTCATCGATAATATTAATACACATTATGTCTTTATTTTACACTAACAGTGCCACGCGGTTTTACCCGCGTAGTTCCCGTGCCCGGGGAAATACAGATATGAAATTTTGCGTGAATTTTTTTTGCGTGAAAGAAATACATACATTTTCGCAAAGTTTCACATTTATAATATTAGTAGGAAAACCGTTGTACTTGTATTTATTTAAGAACTCAAAACACAATTATATTATATTAAATAGAAATTTTATAGGCGCAAAACTTTGAAGACGCAAAAACATCCTAATTAGGACGTCTTAACTTAACGTGATTGGTGGCCGGTGCATTCACGCGCAACTAACAAATGTCGTTTTTTCTTGTTGGTTTTATCATTTATATCTTTTTAAACACTAAAAGAGGGGTGTTATAAGTTTGACGTGTCTGTCCGTCTGTCTGTGGCATCATAGCTCCCGAACGAATGAACCGATTTCAATTTAGTTTTTTTTATTACATGCGTTTTACGGGCGAGTGTTCTTAGACATATTTGATTAAAATCGATTCAGCCGTTTAAAAGTTATGGGGGGTTAAATTGGGGAAGAAAAACCGAATGTCTGCAAATATGCTCAAGTGGGGTATCAAATGAATGGTTATGAATTGTACAACACAAAAAACAGCTTTTAGAAGTTTAACGTGTCTGTCTGTCTGTCGGGGGTTTTTAAAAATATCTAATTTAATATTATCTATCGTTTGACTTATATGTATGTGTTGGATGATTTGTATGGGTAAAACATAATATCTCAAAACATTAGAAATTCGTCACGAATATTTTTTCAGCAATGGCGGCTTTGACAGCTGGCCACAACTGTCAGTCTTGCGGCAAAGAATGCGCAAATGCTTGCGGCTCTAGATACTTCAGGACGTGCTGTTTCAACTATTTGAGGAAGAAGCGAGGATTCGAAGCTGTTAAGGTAAATAAGACTTAGATTGGGTCCAATCTATATCTATATCTATACTTAATATATAAAGCTGAAGAGTTTGTTTGTTTGAACGCGCTAATCTCAGGATCTACTGGTTCGAATTGAAAAATTCTTTTTTTATTGAATTAACCATTTATCGAGGAAGGCTTTAGGCTACGTAACATCGCTGCGACTAATAGGAGCGAAGATATAATGGAAAATATAAAAAACGGGAAAAATTAATCATCTTTGAGGGTTTCCTTTGCGTGCGCTGCGAAAACGGTTCAAGATACAAAAATAATATGTATGAAAGAATTATTCCTCTTTAAATGATCTAAAAAAAAGTCCGCAACAGTATATGTCTTTCTTCTAAGATTGACTCACTATAACATAATAATAGAAATAGATCCGACGGGGACGAAGTCGCGAGCAACAGCTTGTTATGAATAATCCTAGAGGGGGTCGAGGTCTGGCTCTAGTATTTGAAGCACGTGTCGCTGATTGCCACAACACAAGAGAGATTAGAAAAATTGTAGGTAGCTAGTAGTAGGTAACGCAGCAATGCTATTTCACCAAGAAAGAAGAACATCCTAGAGCCTTATTCAGCGTAAATTGAATTCGTTGAAAAATACTTAAATGGTTTTGTGCAAGGTACGAAAGATTTTGCTGATTGGTTTTGATTCATATCATTCTCTTTTGCGAAGGATGCTGTATCTTTAAAAGGTTTTCTTGGCTCTAGACTAAATACCAAATTTTATGACAATAGGTTTAATAGTTTTCGCGTGTAAGCGAGACAGATAGACAGAGACACTTTCGCATTTATGATATTAGTATGAATTGAATTAATTATTTGGGATTAGGGTAACATCTAAGCATTTTCAGATCGTGTCCAACATTGATGATCTGCCAGCCAAGCCAAAAATCATCTTTGAAAATTTCAAACCCATCGACGAGGAAATGCCGTTTGAAGTCTATGAAGTTGATTCCGGAATTTTAGAAGATTAATCGTTTAATTAATTAATTAGAATGTTTAATTATTAAATAATTTATTACGTAACAAATATGTGAAACATTTGAATCTGTTATTTTCTTATTTCTGTCTACATATTGTAATAATTCTGCAATTAATATATTTTGTTTACGTATCTTATAATAATGCACATTATATCTTCACTAAACGAGAGTTTTTTTTTTCTTATATTATGGCATTAGCGTCTAGCTATTTGCCAATGTCAATGTAATAAGAGGCAACGTGGTCAAGATAAAAGTCGATAGGAGTCAAGTAAAATCGTCATCAAGTCGTCTTTAGTCGAGTCAGTCAGTCGTTTCGTTCTGCCCTTCGTAAAGTGATAGTGAGCTTTACGAAGAACCTCGACGAATCTTGGAGCAATCGGAACGGCGCTACTAAGCGCTCTCAATCATCATCTCAATCATTTGAGAGCAAATGAATTCTTCATTTCTTGGACACTTATTAGCTATTTACTGCATGATACACTATCACAATCAAACATTAAATCACTTTATGCACCAAAAAAGGAATATTCAATCGAGATTACAAGTAGACGCCGCAAGATTCCCGCCAAAACTCGTAAAACGAGAGTTGTAATAATTATAATGCTCCTATAATAATTGACAAATTATTGCTAAATATTGTGTCTGTGGCAAATGTCATTATTTGAATGTTTTGTCTCGCTCACGCACTTGTCACCGCGGTGTTTGAAGAAAAAGCGGGAGCGTCACTCTTAAAACAGAAAATGATTGTATTCTATATGATAAATGTGTTAAATAAATATAATAGTTTAGGTTTGGTTGTTATAATATGTAAATTTCAACTAAATCGGTCGAGCAGTCTTGTCGTGAAAGAACAAACTTACAGCATTACTTTAGTAGGATTCTTACGAAGTCCACCTTTAGAAATAACGTTAGGAAGCTTTGGGATATTTAAATAATAGACAATTACATTGAAGGCTTTATTCCCTTTCATTTAGAACAAACATTGCTTTAACCTACAGCTACAAGATTAGATGAGTTTTATTCATTACAACAACCGATGTCATCAATTGCTTACAAGTAGAAAACATTACAAAATTTCTCAATGACCGACCATTCAAACGATAATCAAAATTGAGTGGGACTCAAATATTTTGGCGTTTATTTGATCTTCGTTTGAGTGTTCGAACATGAAGGATATATTTGAACTACCCACAGACTAGACAATTTATCGGTCAATAGTCTTGTATACATAATATAATAAAAATGTAACGAGTCGCTGTCTGTACATGGAAGATATATAGAAAAAATATTATAGGAGACCTTTATTAACGCAATAGAACCCAAAACAATATTTTTTGGAATTTTTGTCTGTTTGTCTGTTTGTTTGTGCACGCTAATCTCAGAAACGGCTTATCCTATCTAGATGTGGTTTTCAATGATATATTGTGGTAAGCTTCACTTAACATTTAGTGTTTAATTCATATCAATCGGTTGATAAATAAAAAAAGTTATGGCAATTTAAAGATACACGTTGAACTCGCTGAACGTTTGTTGGCGCGGGTTAGGCATTTTCAAAAATGCTGCCCAAAGTCACTTTTCTACGCGGGCGAAGTCGCTGGCACAGATAGTTTTAAATATAAATTATATTGTATAGAAGAGAGGACATTATTTTTCATAGTTATGAGTCGGGAGGATCTTTTAAGGATATCCCCACTTTAGAAGAGGTTATTGCGAGCAAAAGTATGAACCAACAATATTCAATAGCCAACAAATAATAAAGCGTATTTTTATTATGGTATTTGTATTCTTTAAGAGAATCTGATATAGCTATAAAAGGTATAAAAGACAAGAAAAAAGGTATATAACATTATTGTTATATACCTTATTTTTTTGTTTATACAATTGTTAGAGAATTGTTTAAAGTACGACGAATTTGTAGGGGTTTGTTGATTTTAAGGTGCTAGAAATCTGACTGTTTGAGAATGCTTCTAGATTGGGAAAATAAGAAGAAGAAGTTTCTTCCATAACAGAACAGTGCGTGGAAGATTGAAAAGTGTTACCATATGCAGGTTCAATAAAGAAGTTTGTCTTTGATTTTGCCAGAGATCATTGAGTTCTTATTGTAGGACATATGTTACTTCTGCATCGAATACTGAAATTATAATTTTGCTTAGATATTGACCGATAATTTTGTAGTTTATTGGAGCTCATAGAAAACACATATATATAATATAATGTACAGTGTCACCTTCTAGAATAAATTATATAATATAAATTTTATTCCAAAATACACGCCAGACAAAGAGAAACGCTACGGTAACCAATTATAGATTTATCATTGAATATTGAAACGTCAATCAAATTAAGTACGACTTATGTTGACTCAAACTGCTAAGTTTCAGTCAAAAATTCTCACAAGACATTCTTAAATCTGATTAGCTTTTGTGTGTTCGAGAATTTTCCAACGCACCCGGGTTTAAAAAATCCATTGAAAGTTTAGTAATTTGAAACGATTCTTTAAATTATTAAACAGAGCGCGCATAAATCAAAGTTCGTATTTTCATTTAAAATAAACCTTTAATTTATCTTTATTTAAAGTATTTAAGTAACCCAAAGATTTCTAATTGGAGAAAAGATTTAAGAACAATCTCATTGCGAATTATATTTCCGTAAAATATTCCTTTATGAAGAATACACCTAGACCACCACCACACCACCTACGATTCATTATAATATTATGTACTAATCCGTTGAAATGTACTTACATTACAAACGCGAAAATTTTGACGTTGTTCAAGTGTATTTTTTTTTCTTTCAGGCAATTACTAATATTGAAGTTAGCTAAAGCATGAAGGTAAATAAGACCAAAGATTAACTTATAGAATATTCTTTATCCCGGAATTACTTAGAAATCAAGTAACAAACCGCTCTAATGTAATGTTCCTAAATTATGCCGTTGTAACTTTTGTAACTAATTCATTTTTACAAAAACATACTGTAATTGTCAATTAAACCAATCACAAATTATAACACCGTATTTAAAAATCGCTGTTGTGTTGCTGGCCGTTAAAATATAAGCAACAAGATGCATTTATTTAGAGAACGAACGAACGACTTTTAAAGACACAGAGAAGTAGTGTGTATTGCAAATAAAATTATCGTGGCATATTCAGCATGAAGTTCAAGATTTTGTTAAAGTTTTTAGTTAATTTTTGGAATTAATTTTAATATTTTTAATCGATTGTATATTTTTTATGATGGGGCTGACATGGTTCCTAGTTTAAAAGCCCAAAAAATCTAAGAATTAAAAAATAAATTGACATATTGTTTACGTATATAATCCCGATGTGTTGACGTTAACAATCTGAATCTAGGTGTATTCTCTATAACTTTGGGTTTAAAATTCCCGCGGTAGTAATACGTTAAAGTGTTACACATTCGCGAATGCGTTGCCGGCCTTTTAGTTAAGCGTATCGTTCACGTAACATTTATTACTGGTCCTTTTGTTTTCTTCGTGCTATTTCAGCGCTGGCCTCCTGTATCGCTTCCCAAAGCTTGGCTTCGGATAAAATTTGACGAGTCAACTCCTCGATAGCATTGTCAGTGTCTGAATAACTTAAGTCTTCATCTATAAACTGTAAATGATAATTAAATAATAAATAAATAAAAATTTCAGGACATTTATACAAAGCGCCACCTAGCCCCACGCTAAGCAGAACTTGTATTATGGCAACTAGACAACGGAACAAATTACATATACATACTTTTCTCTTGTAAATAAATACAATACATACCCAGACTCCAGAAAACAAAAGTAAATTACCTTTCGCGTAGAAAGCAGTTGTGTTATAATAATAAATACTTAAGGACACTTAATTTAAAGTGCTGTCTGGTCCCACACTAAGCAGAGCTTGATTGTGGTAATTAGATGACGGTTAGTCAAAATATTATGTAAGATGAAGTATCTTACATATTTTGATCTTGTACACACACAATGTAGGTGTTTTCATTAATATTTTATCCAGTGTGGGGATCGAACCCTTTATTATTTATGACCCTTTGCGCAGAAGGCAGTTACAATACCACTGAACCAAGCGGTCTTCAAATTACCAATTAGTATTAAGATGAAATCTAGCACCGTGGTTCCAACCCTATAAATTTACCCAATAGTTTAATAGAATAAGTTAATTTTAAAATAAATTTCAGTGTTACTACGAGTATACTGACTGTAATATTTTGGAGGGAGGCTTATTATTATTATTAACTAGATGGCGTCGGAGATTCCAGATGGTAAGCGATTATCATAATGAAATGACATCTCTAATGATGCTATGACTTGATATCGATTCTTTGAAGGTACTTTGAGCAAGGTTACCTTGTTCAGTATGTCTCTCCCAGTTTCAAGTTAGAATTATTAACAGTTTTTTGTTAAAACTTAAATTATTTGTTCATACCTGTCTCTGATTCATCATTTCTTGTAAAGGCATTCCAGGAGCGCTCTGAGATCGCTTACGACCGCATCCTGCAAATAATAAAAAAAACGCTAAAGTAATAAAATATATAACATGTAGTATTTCATTTGATCTGCCATTTTGTAACGGCAGCCATCTTGTTATCATAGTAGCTCATAAGAATTCCAAATAATCATTTTTAACAGGTTTTTTTTTACTCTACATTTGTCTGTTTAAACTGCTTCCCAAACCATAAGAATTATGTTACCTGAATATTTTTTTCTAAATGTTTTTACGATGTAGATACGAGTCCTTTTGAGGCTTGTAATACTCCTACTTTTTCAATAATAGCATTATTGATCATTATGCGTAATAATGCTTAACGTTGAAAATTTTAACTATATCTTTCGTCATTCATTTATCGAGAACTCTCAATAGTACTAAGAAGTGCTTCAACAGGATGCATGTAATTGCACGTGCAGAGTCAGAAAATTAACAAGTGTTTTTCTTTAACTCGACATAATTCATGAAAATGTTGTTGTTTCTCAATTTAAGTGTTACAATACGTATTCTATTCTATTTATGATGAAAATAGGATCGCTTATAAGCCTGCGACCATAACTGCCAGTGTCAAAGTGACAGGAAAACAAACTGAAAGAGTTTGACAGGTTAAGGAAAAGTTACAATACGTAGCCTAGTTGAATATATTTGACATTGACGTTATGGAGGTCGATGTGACAGATACACACACTGAGATGTCAAACTTTAAACACATTGGGTGTGTTTTTTTAGGAAAGGGCTGTAGAAACTAAAAATAAATAAATTCCACAACAAGGAATCTTAGTAGTCGTGGAAGTCTCTGCTTGAAGGATACAATTTTTTGACAACTAGTTAAATAGAAGCTTTTTACCCTCCCAGAACAACACATTGGCAAAATTGTGGCAACACAGCACTGCCATTTCACCAAGAATAGAATAGAATAGAACTTTAAACACCCCATTTTTTGAGTGGAGGTTAAAATTTAAAAATATTTTACCCGTGAAAGCGTTACAGAATGGTCTCTTCTTTGGTGTGATTATTATGTCATCGCTCAGTCGTGGATTAAAATTTCTGGGTATCTGAAACAGAAATCGATTCATAAGCATCTCACTGAATCACATTAGCTTTAAAAGTAGCAAAGCCGTGAGTGAGGCATATGGAACTTTCTATTATGTGTAGCTTGTTGTATACTATAAAGCGAACCTCCAGTTGAATTGCCCGCCATTAAATAAAAAAACGAGACGAGGCGAAATATATACTAATATAATAAAGCTAAAGAATTTGTTTCTTTGTTTGTTTGAACGCGCTAATCTCAGAAACTCCTAGTTAGAATTGAAAAATTCCTTTTTTATTGAATAGACCATTTGCTAATGAAAACTTTTTTGAATTCGAATTTCAGAAATGTTAAAACAATAAAGGTATTGGCAACTGTCAACAAGTCGTTTTTCATTTTCTAAACGGTTTCAGTGTTACCCACGTGTTTAAATGTAAAGACAAATTATTGTATTACAACTTCAATTAATTAATCATTAATTTTACTTTGAATAAAAAATATACTTACAGTAGCAGAATAACATGTGCTAATCAAAAGCCCTGCGAAAAGCAGTATGGAGACGCGCAGCGCGACACTCATGGCGGGAAATTTTGACAGATCACGTTTCAAAATGGCGGATTCTGAAACACATGAAAAAATCAATCAATATTATTGCAACGTTCGATTCACACTCGTTAACAAAAAGGGGGAACATTATTTTTTTCACACATAAAACCTCTTTTTCTTGTCTGAAATTTTGACAGATGACGTTTCAAAATGGCGCGTTCTAGAACAATAGTTAAAATTGGTTATAGTAATTACTTATGGAATTTTGTAGTACCATCTATATATAGTTTTTATTTATTGTATTTTTTATTACATCAAGATCTTAATTTAAATAAATGAATGAAAAGGGCTTAGACGTGAATTGATTTAAGATGAAAAACCTGAACAAAAGATGTCAGTATTTTTTATACTGGCAACTCTAAATCTCTGGTTAATTATTTAAGCTTAATAGTTTCCGTTCATTAGTATCACTTATCCTCTTGAAGATTAACGAACTACGTGTATATAATCGTAACGTTTTCATTTGACTTATTTTTGATTTATAAAATCTAAGACTAAGAATAAAACAGATACTTCCGAATTTTTATTAAAAATAAATATCATACTACATAGATTAGTCTGACGATTTCACTGTCTTAAACTACACTTGTTTTTTACAAAAAAAAATTATCAAAATCGACCGATTTATCAGTTAGTAAATTGGTCTAAAGACCTTAGACGGGGAAGTTAAAAACTTAAAAAAAAAAAAAAACATAGCACACTACCTGTTGCCCGGGACTCCGTCCGCGTGGACTTTCATATAAACTTTGTGGACTTTCATATATTCTTTTTTTTATAACCCTTTTTTCCAGTTAAAAAGTAGCCTATGTTTTATCTCAGGCTCTAGACCATGTTTGTACCAACCATTTCATTACAATCGGTACAGCGGTTTGGCCGTGAAAGCGTAAATTAATAAAAAGTTTCAACCCCTCGCTCAACCTTTTGGGGGTTGATTTGAAAAAAAAAGTAGCCTATGTCCTTCCCCAGGCTTTAGACTATCTGTGTACCTGTGATGTAAATTTCGTTCTAATCGGCTCAGTAGTTTTAGCGTGATGAAAAGACGGACAAACAGACAGAGTTACTTTCGCATTTATAATATTAGTATGGATAGTATGGATGTACGGTTGGCTTAAGAAACCTCTTCCTTTTTTGAAGTCGGTAAAAATAAGAATATACTTTATTTATTACCGTAATTTAGTTGTAGGGTCCTTATAATATACCATTATATTTATTTAGACCTTATATACCCTCTGTTATACGTCCTTTATAATTAGCTGGTGTAGCATCTTAAAGTGACCATATCAAGTCACGTTATTATTATAGACGTATAGACTGATTGTCCTTTAATAATCGGTCCGCTGTAAGTGAAGCCAAAACTGTGATAAAATGAACAGAAGACCATCGAGAATGTTTTTCCTTTAAGAAATTTACGAATGTATACTTATAATAAATCTGTAGAGAGGTCAATTCTGTACATTAAATGTATTTCCAAAATAACGATCAGGGGGTGATTAGGTAATTTTTCTGTCTGTCTGTCTGTCTGTCTGTTTGTATAACCGTTATAGAAACAAAAACTACTGGATGGATTTTAACGAAACTTAGTACAATTATTCTTCATACTCCTGAGCAGGTTATAGTATACTTTTCATCACGCCACAATCAATGGGAGAGGAGCAGTAAAAGAAAATGTCGGGAAAACGGGAGAAGTTATTACATTTCTTAAGCTTCCGTCGCGTGTGCTACCTTAATAGTTAAAGTTACACAGAAAGCATAAATAATAAAAAGATTTTCCCCTAAAAATGGTGTTTAAAGCACAATAAATTCGTCACTGATATGTATGTGTCAAAAGACCAATGGTTAATGCGTTAGACTTTAAATAAATTGAATTCGTTATTGATATCTTCTATCTTAGATATTTGTGCTCATTGCCAAGTCACTATAATTATAATATAAAGAAAACTATTGGTACAATTATTAAACTAAATGTTGATTTATAACAACAAAATAATTTGAATAAGACTTGGCTTCTATGAGATCTCAAAACTTTTTACGGTGGAAAGACTGCATCAAGAGACTTGGAATTTTTTTTACATTTAATGTTTTTCGTGGGATAGGTATTTTTGTGACAAACGACGGAAATGCGAACGAAGTCGCAGGCAACAGCTAGTATACGAATAAAACATACGAATTAATATGCGATGCTATGTGGCGACTATCTATGTAAATAGGCAAAATTGTCTAGATTGAAATGGCTTCTGAAACTGTCTTCCGAACTGGTGGTAAATAATTGTATTATTACACGATAACGATTTAAAAGTGTAACTATACGTCGCCTAGTTGATTAAAGATGAATTTGACTTTGACTTTGAACAAAGATATATTTCACTTTGCTTTGACTTCACTCCAGCTTTTCCCACTTCGGCGATCGTCGATTATCTGTTTAGTATCCTAACAATAGCGGTGAACTTTAACTGAGTTAGAAGTTGCCAATTGTCAGGGAATTCAGTTAGTAAATTGTATTTGACTGGCCTAACTATCTATTTATTTATTGTGCTACATCTACTCTCAATATAGGTAGTCTGAATGCTCTAATCTCGGGAACTTCTGGTGTGAATTGAAAATTGATTTTTCGTTGGATAGCACGACTGCCTTCTGCGCTAAAGGTCGCTGGTTCGATACCCACGTCGAAATAACTTTGACTTTTGTGTATGTAGTTATAAAAAAAAGTATTAAAAATACTTTATCTAGTTATAACTCAAGCTCTGCTTAGCGTGGGACTAGATAGCGCTGTTTTTAAATAATTGTCAAGACGTTTTTTTTTCAACGTTTTCCTCATTGTAACGCGGGGTTATTTCAAGTATAAGAAAATTGCCAAATACAAGGTAAAAAAACAAGTAAACCATTTGTATTTCTTTAATAAGCTCCATGTTTTTGCTACAAATTACGGTTTTCTAATGTCATTATTATATAATTTACCGTGAAATAACATCGCGACGCAAAAAATCTTAATAATGTTGTTAATGTAGAATCTAATAAGAAAAACAAGAAAATTTATTTAAATGAAGGTACCGTTAGTACCGTGTGGTCGCGTTTCGGATTCAGTTCTTTAGAAATATCTTTTTGAATGACTTTCAAAGATTATTCAATGCAAACAAGCCGTCAAACTGTTTTTATTTATACTCCCATACGGCCCAACGAGTTCGTTCACGCTATACCTATCCTACACTTACACTTTATTGTATTTTTTTTATACTATGAAGAGGGGAGACGAGCTGGACGCACTCCTGATGGTAAGAGTAACGCCAGCCCATTGCCGATGCAGTGCTACCCGGAACTTTGCTATAAAGCCCAACTCCGGGCAGGGTGCACTACACCGACGCTCTTTTTTTTTTTTTATAATATGAAGAGGGGAGACGAGCTGGACGCACTCCTGATGGTAAGAGTAACGCCAGCCCATAGCCAATGCAGTGCTACCCGGAACCTTGCTATAAAGCCTAACTCCGGGCAGGGGTGCACTACACCGACGCTCCCCACTTTGAGTCATCAGATGTTGAGACTCATTGGCCCAGTAATTACGCTGGCTACAGTGCCCTTCAGACCGGAGCACAGTGACATTTTCACGTCACTGTTCAGGCGGTAGAATGTCTGGCACTGTGGGGGTATCCACCCAGTCGGTCTCCTGCGAAAGAGACCTACCCCCGGTAAACACATTATATACATTTACAGAAATACAACACATAAGATACATGAAAAGAAGAAATATACATACATAATATATCCTAATACCCTAATCATTTTTTTTAGATTTAGATTCAGAACGACATACAAGGAAAGACTGGAAAGGCAACCTTATCCCCTTTCGAAGGTATTACTACAACAGAGAGCAGGGCGTTGTACTACGATAAATGGCATCAGGGCGCTGGCACTGGTCTCTGTAAAGCCCTGCTTTCGCACAATCAATCTGTTCATGGTTACTTAAGACTGATTGCAGATTAAGAACAAAAATAACAAAAAATAGCATCATACATCCAGGAGTATTCTAAAAAAAATAAATAATTAAGTATGTAAATCGGTTCAGTTATTCTGGAGTTATGCGCTTACCAACACATTTTGCCATTCATTTTTATATCATAGATCCATGCTAATAATATAAATGCGAAAGTAACTCTGTCTATCTGTCTTTCCATCACGCTAAAAGTACTGAACCGATTAGAACGAAATTTGGTACACAGATGGTCTAGAGCCTGAAATAAAACATAGGCTACTTTTTAACTGGAACAAAGGGTTATAATTGGGGAAGGGTAAAGTTTATATGTAAGTCTACGCGGACGGTGTCACGGGCAACAGCTAGTATAGAATTAAAACTATGCAACCGATTTCCATTCGGTTTTTTATCAGATAGAGTGATTCAAGAGGTAGGTTTATATGTATAATACATTCAGGACAAACCGGGGTGCGGCTAGTACTGATAAATTAAAAAAAACAATCTTTAACATTTTATTTTAGTTTCTGTCTTAAGGGAAGAACTTTACTTTCATATTACGGCTCTAGATGTCATTATTCTATGACTTTGTAATGATTTGTATAGACTTAAGAACAAGTTCCTGACATAAGTCCAAGAAAATAGAGAAAATTTTTGATATATGTAATGTACTTTGAAAGATCCGTAAACGACTAGTGAAAGTATTTTTGAAATTCGACCAAAACTTGTGCTAAAAAAACATATCGTTTTATTGACATTTTAGGGAAACAGTACAAGTTTTTATCTGAAATTCGTATTCAAAGCTCTATTTTCTTGGACTATATATAATATCTCTTTTTGAAACTGCCACTAATCTTTTAGTGGCGTCCGCGGTGCCATTTGTTATATTAAAAAGCTCTTAATAAAGAGAAAAATGTGCCCTCCGAAAATTGTCACTCTGAAAAATTAATTGTAATATTCTCGTTTTTGAATTTCTTCGCACCTACTTTTTGATTATTAAAATAAATTTTTGGCTAAAGCATTTCATTTTTCGTTAAGAAATTTACTTTACTTTCGGTACAACCGATTAGAAAAGTCGACTGACAGTTTATTTTTACAATCTGTACTACAATATTAAGTGGAAGAGTTTGTTTGTTTATTTGTTCTTTGTTTGTATGAACACGCTGATCTCAGGAATTCCTGGTTCGAATTGAAAAATTATTTTTGTCTCACTGCAGCCTATAGGAGAGAAGCATCAATGATTTAAGTTACAAAAATGGGGAAAATTTATATATCCATACTAATTATAAATGCGAAAGTAACTCTGTCTGTCTGTCTGTCTTTCCTTCACGCTAAAAATACTGAACCGATTAGAACGAAATTTTGTACAAAGATAGCCTGGGGAAGGACATAGGCTACTTTTTTGTTTTATAACAACCCCCAAAGTTTGCGCGAGGTGTTGAAACTTTTTATAATTTTACGCTTTCACGGCCAAACCGCTGAACCGATTGTAATGAAATTCGGTACACAGATGGTCTAGAGCCTGAGATAAAACATAGGCTAGTTTTTAACTGAATGATAATTAACTTAAAAAAAAATTAAACCGTCTTCATGATAATACCTATTTAACAAAAAAATAATCGTTCAAATTGGTTCATAATCAGCGGAGATATTGCTTATAAAAAGTTCATCCCCAATTTTCTACCCTTGGGGTTGTTTTTTTTAATATTAAATTTAAATGGGACCACTCTTGATGTATGACCTATACGCCGAAAAAAGAATTGTTCAAATCGGTTCATAATTGGCGGAGTTATCGCGTAACTAACATAGAAAAAAACATATATACATACGGGTCGAATTGAGAACCTTCTCCTTTTTGAAATCGGTTGAAAAATGCGTTATGGTATAAAGAACAACAGCTTGTTTATTTAAAAGCGCGAATCTCAAGAACTTCTGGTTTGGATTAAAAAAATCTTTTTGTTTTTGATACATAATTTTTGGACTTTTCATTTTTTTTATATTTACAATTTTTATTATTTTGGCATACTGTTGTATTTTTGTTTAGTCATGGAGCTGTATGTTTAAATAATATAGGTTTAAATTAATTTAATTATCAAATGTCTAGTGTATAAGTTTTCAGTGTATCCGAAGAAGTAAATAATGAATAGGCTATTTATATAGTCGCGCTTTTGTGTATTTAAAATGATTTTATAAAGATTATGCTTGTTTGTATGTTTGAACGCGCTCATCTCAAGATCTACTGCTTTTAACTACTGTTTTGCATTTACATTTATCGAGGAAGGCTATATAGCGAAGAATGTTGAAAGAAGGGGAAAATTATTCACATTTGAAGGCTTCTTGCGCGTGCAATGCGTAAAGTTCATTATACCCAAAAAATATGCATGAGAGATTCAATTATATAAAAAACGTCCGCGGGAGTATATGTCTATTTGCGAGTACTAACATTGACCCATTATTGCTAATTATATGGCAATCAAAATTGATGGTACGAGAAATTGAACTAAAAATATTATTTAAGCTAAAGTTCTTTAAAATATGTTCTTTTTGAATGTTTCTTAACGTAATGTAAATTGCGTTGGCGAAGTCGCGATAAACACCTATTTGAAAATTAATTAATTTATATAGACTAATATCATAAAGAAGTAAAGTGTGTGTGTTTGTTAAATTGTAAGGGGTAATCTCGGGATCTACTAAACCGATTTAAAAAAATCTTTCACAAATATAAAGCCACATTATAAAAAACCGAACAAGATAATTAATATTATGCCCAACGAAGTGGGCACGGGTCAGCTAGTGTATAATAAAGCTTAAAACTTTGCCTTAAACCTAAAATTAAAATACCAAGCTCCTATAGTACTAAGGGCGGTGAACATAACACGCATTTGTGCAGTCGGTTAAATCAAGTAAGTACTCACCGGAGGTCTGGTCGGTAATGCAACAATCCACGATCTTTGGCCCTTATATAACTCCCTGGGCGGGCGAACAATGCGTACAAAGGAATGGAGTCGCTTTATTTTGAAAAAATATTTTTTCATCAAAATAAATTGTTAACGATAAGAAGCAATATATAAATTTACTTTCTTCACTGTAAAATAAAGAACCAATAGAAAAAAATACCAATTT
>JADANM010006871.1:2543611-2554310 GCA_026213755.1 Eurema hecabe | reverse complement strand
TAAATCCATACTAATATTATAAATGCGTAAGTAACTCTGTCTGTCTGTCTGTCTGTCTGTTACGCTTTCACGCCAAAACTACTGAACCGATTGTAATGAAATTTGGTACACAGATGGTCTAGAGCCTGAGATAAAACATAGGCTACTTTTTAACTAAAAAACGGTTATAAGGGGGAGAAAGGGAAAGTTAAAGTTTATGTGAAAGTCCACGCGGACGGAGTCGCGGGCAACAGCTAGTAATGAAATGAAATGAAATGAAAATCATTTATTCACTTAAATCACCTTGTGATATTTATGAACGTCAAAACCAAAAATATAAAAATATAGATCAATACAGACATGTCGTTGCAGCCACACAATCTGCTTTGTCCAAAGCATTACGTTATTGCAAAAAAATATAAAATCATTTTGCCGTCTGTCTGTTTCAATCTATAAACGCCTGTTTCCAAAGGGTAAGGTGTATGAGAAGAATACAGGCAAAGAAACTCATACACTACTTTTTTTAAAAAAATCATTTGTTACAAATTGATAAAACATGAGCAAACTAGTAGTAGTAATATATATAATGGTATACTAATTGCTTTCTAACTAAGTAGTGCTTTCGCTCGATGCGTACAATTAACACTTGAGGGTTCTCAATATATTATGAATGAAGAAAGTTGTAGTTAAAATATTCAACGTTAAGCATTATTCTGCATAATTCATTACAATCGGTTTGATACCTCTGGCGTGAAAGCGAGATAGACGATAGAGATACTTTTGCATTTATAATATTAAGTATAATATATCGACAGATATACTCGATGACGGTGCGTCTGTCGTCGCTGTTCGAGGCGCTGTGGTCGCGCCTGCCGCCCGACACGCGCCCCCCGCGCTCCCCGCGACACACGAGGCACCCCCGCGCGCCCCGCCACACGCGCCGCACGAGACGGAACCGAGCTGGTGAGACACACACACACACACACATAGACACGCACGCATACATGTACGCATACGCAAGCAACATATACGCACTCATAGACACGCATACACACATAGACACGCACGCATACGCAAGCAACGTATACGCACTCATACACACGCATACACAAGCGCGTATACGCACTCAGGCACGTGTAGGCACTCAGTAACTATCGATAGATGACTTGGTTTGGTTAATTCTGACTTTTCATTAAAACATTGTACTTGCACATGTAGTACGGCCACACACATGTTGAAAAATCCGTCGATAAAGAAATTACAATTAGAAAACGCAACACCTAGTTTCCTTTGCTACACACATAAGGCCGCATACACATCTATTTGGTGTTATATGTTAAAAAAAATGTTATGAATATGATAATAATTATTGTTTCAGCGGCGACGAACGGCGAGGTGGTGGGCGGAACCACGTGCGGCAACGAGTCGTCGTCGTCGTGCTCGCCGCTGCGCGCGCGCACCGCCCGCCCCGCCCGCCCCGCGCGCGCCGACTCGTGGGACAGCGACGCGCCGCTCTACTCGCACGCTAAGGGTTAGTGTACACACACACACACATAAACGCCTATACAAAACGCACACACATACCCTTACGTACTAATATGCACACGCACCTCACATACGCACATAATCACATAATTAAGCTCAAATACGCGCGCGTGTACAAATATATACTCTCAAAGACACATACACACATATATATATATTCACACACACACACACACACACATACTCGTTCCACCATCGACGCGTTTTCTCTACCATTCCAATGCCATAGGCACCTTAGTACCTTAGTCCCCGTAAACGACCGCTTGGAGCAATGGTAACACAGCTGCCTTCGGAGCTGAGAATTCGATACCTACTTTGCAAGTATACATATGGAATTTAAATTTGTATCTCGTTTGTACCTTCACCCACAATAAATCTTAAATTATGGTTTTTGGCTTAAAATATCAAGTTAAATTCACATTGCAAACTATCAGTGTTTTGAGTCGTACACAAATTTGATAAGCATTGGAGTAATCACGTATGAAATGACAATTTCAGGTAAAGGAGTCGGTAAGAAGAGTAAGAATGGAGCTTTGGCCAGTACCTCCAGCCGGGTTCCACCGAGTGAGTTGCATTATATATTAAAAAATATGTTTAACCGATATCAAAATAAGAGGAGTCTCTAAATTAGCTGGGATTTTTTTTATGATTATCACAGATAGATTACTTTAAAAGTTTTGTTGGGTGAACCTATTTGATTTTATATTTACATTGTTATCAATAAGAAAACTATAATACATTATGTTGTATTACTTAGAATGTTAGATTATTTTTTAAACAATTATTGTGATGATGAAAACTAAGCAGGTTGATAGTAAGTGACCACTTCTGCCCTGTAACTATTAGTTAAAGAACTTGCTTAAGCGTTATAGATCGTGTCACGGATATTTAGCGCTGAACGAGAATAGCTGCGCATCGGTAGAATCGCGCTCGTAATTGACGTATTGGTGCGAGAAAGACTCGCGCACCCGACGATCACGCGCAGTCCCCTCGATACCTTAATTTTGACTTCTGCGCAGGTTTCGTTCAGCGCTAAAGATTCGTGACGCGGACTATACCACTATCTTTAAATGTTAATGTTTTCACAGCCTTTGTAGAGACCAACGGTGTGATATCAGACTCAGACGCTGAGATCTTACCGGAGCCAGTTATAGATGACAACTCCTCGGAATCCAGTGCCTATTCCAGAATACAGGTGGGTTATTGTTAATTGAAATATTGCTTATCTCTACTATTTTAGGGATTTCTCAATCTTCCAGTAGTAGAAGTTCCAGCAGTCTACTAACTAAATAATTCACTCAAAAAAGCTTGGTGAAGTTGTTTTTAAGACTAGCTGAACTGTGCGCACTTCATTGGACATAATGTTAATTATCCTTTTCGGTTTGTTTATATAGCCCATGACACTCAGTAATAATGTGGCTTTCTATTGGTGAAATAATTTTTGAAATCGGTTCAGTAGATCCCGAGATTGCCCCTTACAATTTTACAAACTTTACTTCTTTATAATATAAGTATAGATAGATATAAAATTACAGAAGTTTGGATAAAATTGCTGTACAGGCATAAATTAATAAATTTGAAACATTTTTCCGAAGGGCGGGGGGGATTCGATGGATAATAAATTAATTATAATTGAAATTGAAATGTATTGTCGTAAACTTGTAAAGTTGATTTCATATAATAAACTAGCTATTGCTCGCGACTTCGTCCCCGTCGGATCTATTTCTATTATTATGTTATCGTCAGTCAATCTTAGAAGATAGACATATAATGTCGCGGACTTTTTTTAGATCATTTAAAGAGGAATAATTCTTTCATACATATTATTTTTGTACCTTGAACCGTTTTCGCAGCGAACGCAAAGGAAGCCCTCAAAGATGAATACCTTTTCCCGTTTTTTCCATATTTTCCATTATATCTTCGCTCCTATTAGTCGCAGCGTGATGTTATGTAGCCTAAAGCCTTCCTCAATAAATGGTCAATTCAATAAAAAAAGAATTTTTCAATTCGAACCAGTAGATCCTGAGATTAGCGCGTTCAAACAAACAAACAAACTCTTCAGCTTTATATATTAGTATAGATATAGATAAATAAATCCATTAAATCTCAAGTTTATCTCCTGGAATGTATCAAAAAGAAGACAAGAGGAAGTTTATATGTACTTACATAAATTTACTTAAAATTCCTCTTGAATCACTGTTGGCTAAGAAAACTGTATCAAAATCGGTTGCGTAGTTTTAGAGATTTAACCATACATAGGGACAGACAGAAGAAAGACATTTTTACACTATGTAATGATTATGAAGTTATTTATATATGAGTTTGTCCTTCAAAGGTGGTGGAAGAAGAGCTGGTAGAAGATGAAGTGGAAGTGACGTATGAGGAGGAGCTGCCGGAGAGGGGCGCGAGGGGCTCGCGGCACACGCGCAGCTCCACCAACAGACTGCAGGTAAAGTGGGGGGAAGTCTAAAGTCAAAGTTAAATGTCAAGTAACACTCGAATCGTTAAAGTATTGCTAAAGGTGAAGTGAGGTATAGGTCGCGTCACGAATGTTTAGCGCTGGACGAGAATAGCTGCGCATCGGTAGAATCGCGCTCGTAATTGTCGTATTGGTGCGAGAAAGACAACACTATGGGGAACCAATCAACGCTCGCGCGCCCGACGATCACGCGCCGTTCCCTCGACTTCTGCGCAAGTTTCGTTCAGCGCTAAAGATTCGTGACGCGACTTATAAGTAACACCTTTTTTTTTTAGTTTTAACCTAGTAGCAGTTGCTCGCGACTCCGTCCTGACAGACTTTCATATAAACTTTGACCCCCTACTAACCCCGTTTTCCAGTAAATAGGAGTCTATGTGTTTTCTCTTTTCTTTTCTAGACCATCTGTTTTCAATTGTTTTGGCGTGAAAGCGTAAAAGACAGAGACGGAGTTACTTTCGCATTTATAATATTATACAGTAGGGATTGTCTTTTGAAAAGTAAAAGCGTGATTGAACAGTAAATAAAATAATTTTTAACAAAAAAATAAACCGACTTCAAACTAAAAAGCAAAAAATAAATTTGCTTCCCACAAATTAATACTTAAGATTTAATAGTTATTTTATAATTTAGAAGTCCAACAAAAAAAGAATCATCAAAATCGGTTCACAAGCGACGAAGTTATCGGTGAACATACATAAAAAAAAATTATACATACAGACGAATTGAGAACCTCCTCCTTTTTTTGAAGTCGGTTGATTAGCGCCACCTAGCGGCCAATACAAGTGTTAACACATTATGTTATGTATTCTCGTCCTCCAAGACGTAGCAAAATTCTTATCCTTTAATTTTGATATCAATAGATACACACAAAAGTGGGTATTTCATTTTAATAAAAACAAATTTATAGATATTTATTTATTATTTATTACACACTTTATTATATACACTTGAACATAAATATGAGACAGAAGATACATTAGAAGAATTACATATATAAATGGCGGCTTTATCGCTTGGCAGCGATCTCTTCCAAGCAACCTTTAACGAAGTAATACACGAAAGTAGAAAGGCAGTGTATACAAAACAAAAAAAAAGAAACACACACATTATACACAACATTGGAAAAAAATATATATAATAATAACAGTAAGCTTAACCTAAGGCTTAAGTAGTATTAGAATGATAATGACACTTCAGATGAGTTTTTAAAAGAAGACAGACTCTGTGCTTTCCGTATATATAAAGCGTTCCACAGCTGAACAGCTTTAACCGGTACGGAAGCGTTATAAAATCTGGAAGAGTGAGAAGTTATGTTCAGAGTTCCACCTGGTCCTTGAACCAGGTCAGAGGGGTGGTTATGACCTCAATGACACCCCCTAGATTAGCCGTTACCGTCCTTATTTTCCGTTTAGATATTTTATGCTATCATTTACTCCTTCGAAGATCCCGCTTAACTATTATGATAAAAATAAGTGTATGTATGTATGCGTGTGTGTTTCAGAGCAACGTCCGCAAGCGGCGGCGCGCGCGCAGCTCGGGCAGCAGCGGCGACGCGCGCGCACACAACAAGCCGCAGAAACGGTGAGACTTAAATAGCTATATATAGATATATATAGATATGTATATACTAGCCGTAGCCCGCGACTCCGTACGCGTGGTATTTCATACAAACTTTGACCCCTCTTTCCCCCCTTATAATCCTATTTTCCAGTTAAGAAGTAGCCTTTGTTTTATCTCAGGCTCTAGACCATCTGTGTACCAAATTTTATTACAATCGGTTCATTAGTTTTGGCGTGAATGTGTAACAGACAGATAGAGTTACTTTCCCATTTATAATATTAGTATGGATTGTTACTACTGAATAACTTTCATTTTTTTATTTAATTAAAGAAAAGCTTGTTTGTAATGACATGTATAAATTTTGATGTAGGTCAATTTTTAAATAATTAATGAATTTAAAATGACATTGATTAATTGTTAGAATTCAATTACTAGATGCCTGCAAAAGACAATTTTATTATTATTTTCTTTAATAAATACCTTGTTTATGAGAATGAATTATTTATTACATTTTTAACATAACATAATATACAAAAAGGAAAATACAGAAAAGACACATGTAAAAGGCGGCCTAATGGCTGTAAGCCATTTCTTCCAGGCAACCAAGTATAGGATAAAATAAGAAAATTAAAATTTATTCGCGAGTTCATATAAATACATAAGGTATACAACTAGACAATATACATATATATAATATACATATTATTACATTAACTAACAGTAGAAAGGTAGTAATTTTTAACTTTATACTTAAACTAGCGACCCGCCCCTGCTTCGCACGGGTGCAACTACAGAATGTCCTCATACACAACGGTCACAGCTTTTTAGCCAGCGTTTGTAATATAAGCGCAAAAAAACGTTCTTATTTACGACATCACATTAGAAACTTCTTAATTTATCAGTCTTTCTCTACTAGGTATATTATGCATGTATTATACACTAGCTGTTGCCCGCGACTCCGTTCGCGTTTACTTTCATAAAAAAACTATTCCCCTTGAAACTGGATACAAAGTATACTATGTCCTTTTCCTGGTTCCAAACTACATCCCCACCAATTTTCAGCCAAATCAGTTGAGCCGTTATCGAGTTATAAATGGTGTAACTAACACGACTTTCTTTTATATATATAAATATAAACCTTCCTTAAGAATCACTCTATTTATTAAAAAAAATGGCATCAAAATCCGTTGCGTAGTTTTAAAGATCAAAGTATACATAGGAACAGACAGACAGGGATAGCGACTTTGTTTTATATTATTTAATGATGTAGATAAGGACGACTATTCGTATCTATATAAAGGTAGTAGGTTCCATAATATGATAGCTGTGACTGTAAATGAGTCACTATATAAGTTAGTGCGATGAACAGGGAAACTGAGGAGAAAGTTATTTACTTTTTTACTTTTTGGTTATTTACAAACTGTCAATCAAAATCCAAAATACTATTTCGTAATGTAAAATAGTGTCTAATAAAACAATAGCAATACGCATGTATGTATGTACGCCAGGACCCGCGAGCGCCTAACGGACGGGTCGCTGTCCAGCAGCTCGGGCTCCGCGTCGGGCTCCGGCGGCGGCTGGGGCTCCGCCGGCGCGCGCTACGAGTCCGACCGCTCCTACCGCCCCGGCTACTCCACCGATGATGAGACGCCGCTGCTCTTGTACAGGTGAGAAACTAGTATAATTAGTTGACATAACACAAGCTCTGCTTAGCGGGGGACTAGATGGCGCTGTGTTTAAGTGTCCTGAAATATTTAATGCCAACAAATCTATCGTATTTTTCCGAGGTCTGTGTGTTGCTATGTATTGTATGTATGTATTGACGAAAGAAAAGTATGTATATGTAATTTATTCTGATTATTATAATACAATATTGTATTTTCAAATAAATAGAAAAAATATATAATTTTATGAATTTATATGTAATGTGTGTGTTGTGTTATTACAGACAAAGGCAGGAAGGCGATGTTCAAGCCGGACCGTCGAGGCGTCCGCAACATCATAGGGTCAGTATAAATAATAAAATACTAGTAACTCCCTTTTTCTCGGGGGTTTATTGTCAATTATGAAATTAATTATCAAAATCGGTTCGAAATATCCACAGATTGATCTCAGATCATTTTTTTTTATTTCTTATCAAAATTAATGGAAAAGTCATAATGTGTCCTTAGATAATTTAAGAAGTTTAGCGACCGTTACTTAAGGGCTGAGTTCTAAAACGTGCTTATGATAATTTTTCGAGACTTAACTATTTCAAACAATTGTGGTCTAATTGACTGACTGTAGTTCGATCGTTTGAGGATCCTCCCTTTGTTTCAGTAAAAAGCTACATCTTTCTCACCACAATTTTTAAAGTTCTATATGTGTTTTTAATTCACAGAGTGGAGGCGTGTCCCTGCGCAAGCGCCGAAGCCCGAGACGGTACAATGAGGACAGCGAAGATGACTCCATAGCTGCCATCAGCAAAAGGCAGCAGAGGAGGCACCACCACCCAATGGTATGTCTGCCAACTGCTACTGTTTAACCGACTTCAAAAAAATGAGGTTTCTTAAATTTTTCAGTTTGGAGTATATATGCCTTTTACGTTGTCACAATATTTTAAATTTGTCGAAAAATACTTCCTCGAAAATTCCCTTTTATAGAATGGAGCGATTTGAGTGTATAATTATTATTAAATGTGTGAAGATATATGAATGTTTTTTAACCGACTTGGAAGAAGGCGGTTGTAAATTCTCGATCAGTACAGTCGGCTACAAAAGCATGTTAACATATTCAAATTACGTATTCATTTAATCGTGAAAACACAAAGATCCTACAAACAGGGCTTTTAAATGTTTAAAATTATCGAAAAACAAAAAAAATAACCCGTCGAAAATATAAATCATTAAACCAAAAAAAAAGTTTATGATAATGACTGCTATTTTTGTCGCCATAAACGAAAGTGACGTTAAAATTATCGAAGTCGCTTAGATGTCTCGTTCTTGCATAGATAACGATGACGTCACTTGTGTTTTGAAATATTACGAGAATTTTTATTTATAAATAGACATTTTTTAAAGATCAGCTTTCAGTTTTAACTGTAATAAATTTATTTAGCTATTTTTTGCTATAAAGATTACGAAAAAGTATCCTCTTCATTTTGAAATAACGTCCATATACCCCATTAGTTCTTCAAAATCTATACTAATATATAAAGCTGAAGAGTTTGTTTGTTTGTTTGTTTGAACGCGCTAATCTCAGTATCTACTGGTTCGAATTGAAAAATTCTTTTTTTATTGGATTGACCATTTATCGAGGAAGGCTTTAGGCTATATAACATCACGCTGCGACTAATAGGAGCGAAGATATAATGGAAAATACGGAAAACGGGGAAAATTATTCATCTTTGAGGGCTTCCTTTGCGTGCGCTGCGAAAACGGTTCAAGATACAAAAATAATATGTATGAAAGAATTATTCCTCTTTAAATGATATAAAAAAAAGTCCGTGACAGTATATATGTCTATCTTCTAAGATTGACTCACTATAACATAATAATAGAAATAGATCCGACGGGGACGAAGTCGCGAGCAACAGCTAGTAATCTAATATAATAACTTAATCACGTCACCAATGTTGAGTTGAGGTGTGTGTCCCATACAAATTAAACTAAAATTCTTGTTTACTGTTTATCGTTCACAAGTTTACAATAGGGACGCTTAACCTTTACTGACTTATTTGATACAATTTGCCGGAACACACAATATATCTACATTGCCGATTCAGCGAATAGCAAATGTGTGTGTGTCTACAACTAAAGTACCCGTCACGAGAAGCTATAAATTACTAGCTGTTGCCCGCGACTCCGTCCGTGTGGACTTTCATATAAACTTTAACTTCCCCTTTCTCCCCCTTATAACCGTTTTTTTAGTAAAAAAAGTAGCCTATGTTTTATCTCAGGCTCTAGACCATCTGTGTACCAAATTTCATTACAATCGGTTCAGTAGTTTTGGCGTGAAAGCGTAACAGACAGACAGACAGAGTTACTTTCTCATTTATAATATTAGTATGGATGTAAACAAACATCCTTTACTAAGTGAACATTTTATACTGCGAGATAATAATAATAAATTGACCAAATTCAATCGACATTAAATACGGACGTGTTATATGAAAGTAACAACCTATTTAATTCAGTCGGATCATATTTTAATGACGCAAAGCGCTATCGTTTGTGTTTCTTGGTACCGGAACGCGTCCGTCGCGGGGATTGTAAACTATTGACTATTGAATTTGTTAACTTGAAATAAACGCGTCATTCGAGTTCTTTTTTTTTTAACCGACTTCAAAAAAGGAGAAGGTTCTCAATTCGTCTGTATGTATAATAAAAAATATTATACATACATTTTCATTTTTTTATGCATGTTCTTTTGGTCCAAATGTTGTGAACTCCTGAACAATTGTTATAGCTAACAAAATTTATAGCTTCTCATGACGGTTAGTTTATGTATTAAGTAGTTTTGTAATTTCGAATGTGTTGACCAACTTCTGCAGTCGACTGTACACAGTGTGGTATGTTCGTATAGATTCGTTTGAGCTAACGTGCGCTTGCCCGCAGGCCGCGGCGCCGCACACCGCCGACCACGACTACACCAACGGCCACCACCACCATAATGGTATGTTGAATAAATCTATACATATAATAAAAACGTAACGAGTCGCTGTCTGTACATGGAAGATGTATGAGAAAAAATATCATAGGTGACCTTTATTAACGCAATAGAACCCAAAACAATTATTTTTGGAATTTTTGTCTGTTTGTTTGTGCACTCTAATCTCAGAAACGGTTTATCCTATATCGATGGGGTTTTCAATGATATATTGCGGTAAGCTTCACTTAACATTTAGTGTTTGATTCATGACAATCGGTTGATAAATAAAAAAGTTATGGCAATTTAAAGAATCACGTTGAACTAGCTAAACGTTAGTTGGCGCGGGTTAGGTATTTTCAAAAATGCTGCCCAAATTCACTTTTCTACGCGGGTGAAGTCGCGGGCACAGCTAGTAATAAATAAATACTTTCAGGACATTTATACACAGCGCCATCTAGTACCAAGCTAAGCAGAAGCTTGTGTTATGGCAACTAAATAACGGAATAA
>JADANM010006871.1:2482161-2494094 GCA_026213755.1 Eurema hecabe | reverse complement strand
TATTTTTATATTTTTTATACTTATAGCATAAACTTAATTTGTACTGTACTGGAATTAAAGGCTTTTTTATTTTTATTTTATTATTGCCACGGGAACAGGAACAACATGAGTGAAGCCGGGAGGCACGTGCTGTATATAATATTTTTATTCTTCATCGCGAACAATTAAACAAAAAACTGCAGCAAAAGAAATTGTTGATTATAATTACGCATTGTACGCTATTGTCCGGTTCATAGCGAATAATATGAATAACTGCTGAGCGCGTTATTCATTGAGTTTTCTAATTATTCTGTACTATGAGAGCCTTGCGACTTCGTCCGCGATTCTATAAACACTTTTTTTTTAATTTTTAATTTAAAACACTTTATTGCACATAAAGAAATAACAACAATAGCATACAGATACAGAAAACTTAAATTGTTATGCACAAAAGGCGACCTTATTGCTACATAGCAATCTCTGCCAGGCGACCTGAGAGGTACGGAAAATGTTAAAAATAAAAAAATTAAAATAAAATTTAAAATACACAATCATAATTGATAAACTAATACAATACAATATATAAAAATATGATACTGAACTAGTACATAACCATATAAAGCAAGACCTATTTAACGTTAGCTGAGTAATCTAAAGTTGAAGAATTATTTGTTAGTTTTTACTAAAACAAACAAATAAATCGTTCAATCCGTGTCTATAAGAAATTCAGTACATTTTCGACTGCCTATAACATGGCAGCATGGTATTAACAATATGAATTTCCATTCAATTTGAACCAGTATTTTTTAGTAAAAGTTATTTTGCCAAAAGTTTCTTAATTTCCCACGCAAAGATCGACCGATCACCAAAATTCTAAAGCACTTTTATCAGACAAAAAGCTACAAATTGAAATGGCGATTAATATTTTAAGAACTCTTATTATGCAGCGCAAACTTATAGTTCCAAGCTATCCAGATGCCAGAAAAATAAAATGTAAATTTCAAATATATTTTTCCGGGAATCAAACCCACGACCCTTCGCAGAAAGCATTTGTGCTGCGCCAAGCTGTCGTCAAAAAAAAAACGGGTGGGGCTATGCCGGGGCACACGGCCCTTGGTTTTAACGTGTAACGTCCATCTCAGCGAATCGCTTTTAAAGTAAAAGATTGAATTGAAAACAAGATTGACGCCTTTTTAACAGCGAGCTGACTATATAAGTGAAATATTCACACCACATTTTTGTTTCTAAGACGAATAGTTTTTTAATTATTAAGGGTCGATGATATAGACCTTTTCGTTTCGGTCCACTTTGGTACACACTGGTACCCGTATTTTCAACCGACTTCAAAAAAAGGAGGAGGTTCTCAATTCGACCCGTATGTTTATTTTTTCCATGTTTGTTACGCGATAACTCCGCCAATTATGAACCGATTTGAACAAATCTTTTTTCGGCGTATAGGTAATACCTCAAGGGTGGTACCATTTAAATTTAATAATAAAAAAACAACCCCCAAGGGTGTAAAATTGGGGATGAACTTTTTTATACGCAATATTTCCGCCGATTATGAACCAATTTGAACGAAGTCGGTTTTTTTGTTAAGTTAATTAATTAGTGCGATTTTAAAGACGTTTCATGTCAAAACACAACTCTCTTTTAAACAGTCGGGTCATAATTACGTGTGTACATCTTCAGTCATTCCCACACGCTGATAAAAACTTCACTAGAAAGTGAACTGACTTTCCACGTGAGCGCTTCTTATCCAATACTACTGGTATGCGGAGTACTCAGCTTGGCTGTTAACACGATTGCATTGTTATCCATACAATTATATAAAAAGGAAACATTTGATTGTTTGTTTAATTAGGCTCCGAAACTACAGAACAGATTCTTATAAAATTCGAAATAGATATAGTTTTGAGCTACGGCATGAACAAAGGTACCATTTTTTTGCGAAAAGTTGAAATCACTACATACGTCCATGCTATTAATATAAATTCGAAAGTAACTCTGTCAGTCTGTCTGTCACGCTAAAACTACTGAACCGATTAGAACGAAATTTGGTACACAGATAGTCTAAAGCCTGGGGAAGACATAGGCTACTTTTTTTTAAAATCAACTCCCAAAATTTTACGGATTCACGGCCACAGATGGTCTAGAATCTGACACACAGGATAATTTTTAAGTGGAAAAAGGGTTAAAAAGGGGGGAAGAGGGTCAAAGTTTATATGATAGTTAACGCGGACGGAGTCGCGGGCAACAGCTAGTGGTATATATAACAAAGTCGCTTTCTATCTTTCTATATCTTACGAATGCATATAATTTAGGTTAAATGTAATTTACCAATTAGTCAATAGGCTACATTGTAAAATAAATAAAGTATTACATACTTTATTGATAAAAAAAATCTTATGTATGCTAAAATCTTCGCAACCGATTCTCCTGCGGCTTATACAATCAAAATTAAGCTAATATTGTTTTTTTATTAATTAAAAAAAGATATGTTTAAGACTACCGATTTTAATACGGTTTTATTTAATAGATAGACCGGTACATAATTAGCTTTTACACTATGATTTAAATTATTATGATATAGTTTTGTTGTAATAAAATTAACCATTCATATTTATCTAGAAACCGGGGTAAACGTTTCAGTAATTGACTTATTAAATACTAGCTGACCCGGCGAACTTCCTATCGCCCTATAATCATGAAATGTCAAAAAAGTGAAATGCTAATATTTTCTTACATAAGAACCTTCTCCTAATAATAACAAATACAGCAAAAAAATCAGCCAAATCGTTCAAGCCGTTTTCATGTTATGTCGTGAGAACGGAAAACGGGTTTCATTTTATATATATTTTAGAAAAATGTACATTTTTGGTAAGGAAATTCTTGACGTGGTGCGGCTGGCTTATTTGTAGTGGTACTACAATAGAAAATTAGAATCTCATAAGAGAATTTTTAGCCGACTCAAAAAGGTGGAGGTTTTTCAATTTGATAGGATATAATAATTTATAAAGAAATTATTCAATATTATAGTTATTTTAGAATTAAGACGTCGGTGCCGAGTAAAACAATAACTGTTTGTTTGGTTAAATCAATATCGTATAGAATATAGATTGTTGTAGCATTTACTTGGTACCGACTTCAAAATTATGAATTAACTAGTTGACCCATGTTTTTTATGTAGTATATGACACTCAGCAATAATGTCGCATGTATTGGTGAAAGAATTTTTAAAATCGCTTCAGTAGTTCCCGCGATTACCCCTACAATTTAACAAACACATGAATTTTACCTCTTTATAATATTAGTATTGACTATTAAATCATTTATCTATACATATACTAAATGAAAATACGTATTACTTTGTACGAAGCAAATTTATTTTTTGCTTTTTAGTTTGAAGTCGGTTTATTTTTGTTATTTTATTTATTTTATAACGCATTATGGCATTCAACTTTGCGACAGCTCATAGAAGATTGTCTGTTACCATCAGGCAAACTTAATGCATAACTTTAATTCCTACAAGAAGTCTACAACTAATCTAAAATCCAATCATGCTAGATATACTGTTTTTGTGTTTACATAATATATCGAAAGGGAAGTTCATTAGACACTTAATGAAAACAATATAGTGTGCGCAGGCGCAGGCAGTGTTTATGTAACGAACGATCTATGAGAATTGGTAGGTTCAGTCTGCCTTTCGGTATTTCAAAGATAATTTTTATTCAAAAATCGGAAAAATAATTTGAATGCCTGGAAAAAACACATGTGAATTACACGTGTTTGGTTATATTTATATTGTAGTGTATATAGGTACAATAAATTCGAAGTATTTAAGAAATTCTCAATAAAAATATGAGTAGCTCGGCAATTTTATATTGGAAGCTAATTATTATTAAAAGTTTAGATATTAACAATAAAAATTTAGATAATTTTCTCCAGATTACGATCTAATATCTAAGCTGTAGTTATAACTACAGCTTATTATTACTAACCTTACCTACAAATTCAACGCTTAGTTTATTAATTTAATTTAAATAAAATTAAAAATTTAGAACAGTTTTTTTCTATAGTACGTAGAAATTAGAAATGATAGTTCTCCTACAAAATGTAAACAATCCACGCATCTTCGCGATCATTGCTTTCATTCGTTTTTATTTACACAATAATTTAAATAACACTAGCACTTTATATATTTAGATAATTATGCAATTAAAGATTATTATATAGCACTAGCTGTGCCAGCGACTTCGCCCGCGTAGAAAAGTGACTTTGGGCAGCATTTTTGAAAATGCCTAACGTCAACAAACGTTCAGCGAGTTCAACGTGATTCTTTAAATTGCCATAACTTTTTTATTTTTCAACAGGTTGACATGAATTAAACACTAAATGTTAAGTGAAGCTTACCACAATATATCATTGAAAACCCTATCTAGATAGGATAAGCCGTTTCTGAGATTAGCGTGCACAAACAAACAGACAAACAGACAAAAATTTCAAAAATCATTGTTTTGGGTTCTATTGCGTTAATAAAGTTCTCCTATAATATTTTTTCTCATATATCTTCCATGTACAGACAGCGACTCGTTACATTTTTATTATATGTATAGATAATATAAATAACACTAGCGCTTTATATATTTATATAATTATGCAATTAAAGATCATTACATAGTATTAAAAAAGTCACTTCTGTCTGTCCGCATATATGCTTAAATCTGTTGAACTAACTACGCAACCAATTTCAAAGCGCGTTTATATGTTTTCGTATCCACATGGCCGGTACCCTTATAGATTATTCATGTCTGTCTGTCAGTCTGTCTGTATATCATAGCGATTTTTTATCAGATAGAGTGAATCAAGAGGAAGTTTAATGTGTATAACACACTAGCTGTTGCTCGCGACTTCGTCCCCGTCGGATCTATTTCTCTTATTATGTTATATAGTGAGTCAATCTTAGAAGATAGACATATACTGTCGCGGACTTATTTTTAGATCATTTAAAGAGGAATAATTCTTTCATACATATTATTTTTGTATCTTGAACCATTTTCGCAGCGCACGCAAAGGAAGCCCTCAAAGATGAATAGTTTTCCCCGTTTTTTCCACATTTTCCATTATATCTTCGCTCCTATTAGTCGCAGCGTGATGTTATATAGCCTAAAGCCTTCCTCGATAAATTGTCTATTCAATAGAAAAATATTTTTTCAATACGAACCAGTAGATCCTGAAATTAGTGCGTTGAAACAAACTCTTTAGCTTTATATATAAGTATAGAAGATGCACAAAAGCGAGAAAATCCGCGGAGCGTGGCTTGTCTTACATAATATATTTTCCATCGACTTATAAAAATATTTCAACTCCATCGGAACGTTTATTTTGGGTCTCCATAAACGAAGAACGAGGTTAGGCAAATATTACGTTGTGGTTAATATTTAGATGTTTTGAATTGAGCCAGTCAATTTCCACTATCTATAATAGATAACCCCTTATATTATAAATGCGAAAATGTCTGTCTGTTACGCTTTTACGCCAAAACTATTGACCCGATTGTAATGAAATTTTGGTACACAGATGGTCTAGAGCCTGAGAAAAGACATAGGCCACTTTTTAACTGGAAAATTATTTATTAATTATTATATTATTGCCAAGAAACCCCGAGCAAACCAGCATAATTCAGCCTATTGTTATAGTCAATTATCTTATATATATAAAAGAAAGTCGTGTTAGTTACTTCACTTATAACTCAAGAACGGCTGAACCGATTTAGCTGAAAATTGGCAGGGAGGAAAAGAGCCAGGAGAAGGACATAGGCTACTTTTTTTACTGGAAAAAGAGGTCATAAGGGAGGAAGGGGGGGGTCAAATTTTATATGAAAGTTCACGCGGACGGAGTCGCGGGCAACAGCTAGTTATTAATAGTTATAATATTTAACAATTATATCTTCAATTATATTTAGTAAAAAAATAAGAAGGCTTTATATCGCAATTAAAAGTACTATATGTCCATTTTGAATCTACTGTGTCGACAACAAAATTCATTAAAATCGGTTCAGCAGTTCAAGAAAAGTAAGCCATGGTCGTTTATCTTTTAGCAAAACTACAGTTGCCCGTCATAACATTAACATATCTAAATCTTAAACTATTTTTCAGCTACACTGCGGAATGTTATTCTATTAGAAATGAGAATGTACTATGTATGGATGTATGTTTGTTATCCTTTCACGCAAAAACGCCTGGATCGATTTAGTTGAAATTTGGTATGTAGATAGGTGAAACCCTGGATTAACACATAGAATACTTTATATCCCGGTATTGCCCCGGGAACGGAAACTATGTGGACAAAAGCGCGGGACACGAGTAGTACACAATTCTTTCAAAGTTACTCCTAGTACATAACTACAAACCAGTAAATAATTATAAATATTCAAATTATTTTCTGACCGGCCGCTCGCCATTCATCTTTTATTTGTAATATATCGCGGTCGCTGGACTCGGGCCAAACGGAAAAACTAACTATTAATATTGTATTCCGAATGTTGGTCTATTTTTTTCTGCATAATGTTGCAGATTTTTTCCTGATGCATCGCATCGGGCAAGAGAAAAGCTTTTGCACTAATTGGTCGCTATTTTTGCCTGTTTAGTTGTTTTTTTTGTTGTGGACCCTTGGGTTTTGGGGTAAGGATGGATTACGTTGGACCAAAACTAGTGACAGCTACAAATGCGCCGAGTTCTGAATCGCACTGATAATATTTTTTCCAGACTTGCTATATTTAAATATACAACTTCTTGAAATCGAACCATTGGGACCTAACACCTAGTCAGTGGTTGGACTGGTCGGTCCCTTTGGTTCAGAGGAAGGTTACATCCTTCCTCCTCAACCCTACCGGGTTCCAATTTCGTTCCACAGCGAGTAGGGGTGATAGACATCTTCGCAGACTCTTCCAATACCCACAATGGTGCCTTAGTAACTTAGATAAGACGATTTAAACTACTCCTTTCCTCTTCTACTTTCCCTTTCTCTTACTCCCTTCTACGCCAATGTTCGATCCCCAAACTGAAATTATATGTATATCTACAAAATAAAAGTATGAGTAGGTAATGTATTCGTTAATTAAGGCAAATAAATAGTCAAAGTTAAGAATTTTAATTGTGTTGTGGTAATTATATTTGTATGATTCCGGGGTCTGGTGTTGATTTATATGACGTGTATAGTACGCGCCACGAATCTTTAGCGCTGAACGAAACCTGCGCAGAAGTCAAATATAAAGTATCGAGGTAACGACGCGGCGCGCGGGGCGCGTGATCGTCGGGAAATCGTCGCGTTGATTGGTTCCCCAGTCGTGTTGTCTTTCTCGCACCAATACGTCAATTTCGAGGGCGATTCTACCGATGCGGAGCTATTCTCGTCCAGCGCTAAACATAAATGACGCGACCTATATGTATTTACACAAGAAAAATATATTTAATGTATCTGTTATCCAGTTGCCATAACACAAGCTCTGCTTAGAATTAGACTGAACTTTTATTATGGAAGATGGATACTTTGGACATTTGAAATGTTTATTTACAATCTTTTAAAATATTTCTTTAAATTATATTTGGTATGTCCTTTCTCAAGCTTTGAACTGTCTCTTTAACAAGGTTCTTCAACATCAAACTAAAATATTGTAGCTTTATATCAATGTAACATAAACGTTATTTGACAAAGAAACCAACTACATACAAATAAATACATAATTAGGCTAAGAATGGATTATAGTATTATACAGGCTTCTGAAAAATGTCGATTCAATTCTGTTAAACAAGGAGTTTTAACTTAAACTATTATGATGTTATAGGTCGCGTCACGAATCTTTAGCGCTGAACGAAATTTGCGCAGAAATCAAAAATAAGGTATCGAGGAAACAGCGCGGCGCGCGGGGCGCGAGCATTGATTGGTTGTCCTAGTCGTGTTGTCTTTTTCGCACCAATACGTCAATTACGAGCGCGATTCTCGTCCAGCGCTAAACATAAATGACGCGACCTATACTTATGTTGAAAATTATTTAGTGTCGCGTAGTGTGACATCTTTTTAAAGTACGGCAACCCAGTCCAGAGCTGTCAAGCTCCGCGAGTGTTCATGTACGGTTATAACCACTTTCCCTCAATAAGCTCGTCTGCTCGTTTGCCCCCTATGTTATAAAAAGACGTATTATTGATTAGTTTTGGCCGATAGAGATGCGAAACCATTGTCTTCGTAAAGGAAAACATAAATTTATATAAAACCGGCTATGATATACATATTCGACAAATGTCGAAACACAAATATACTCGTGCACGAAAGCACGCCGGAGACAGCGTTATATATGAAAAACTGCCATGCCATGTCTATAAAGATATATAATAAACTGCCCGAACATTTGAAAAGTATAGGAATAAAAAAATTAAAATAGAGCTTTACGTGGGGTTGACTCAAAATTCTATTATTCGGTTAATGAATACTTACATTGATAGCTAATTTTAATAATTAAATTTGACATTACATACTTATTTTATTGACATAACTTTTTATAATGTATAATTGTAATAATGTAATTTAATATTAAATAATAATGTTGTATCCTGAATTATGATTGTGTGGAGCTTGTTGCTTACCAATGTATTGGTTGTTCTAGCAATAAATGACTATTATTATTATTATTATTTAAGATAATAATACTTTAGAAACGCTTATTTCTAGGTCTTAGTCTTTCTAGGTCGCTTATTAGTAGGTTTCTTAGGTCTATTGGAAGTGGTTCAAATCTTCCGTTCAAGATGTGTAAACATACAAATAAACGCGTATACATTTCCATCTCTTAATTTTGCTATTTCCTTCCAAGACTCTTGTATGTCCTGAAGGGCGGTTGACCGACTTCCTAGCTGAGACCAAGAGCCCAGATAATTTAGAGGAGGAAAAAACATTCCTCAAAGCAACCCTTGACCCACATAAGGGTCTCCGACAAAGTTAAATAATTTCCTTAAATTACGGGAGTGAACAGCAAAAAAGGTTTGCGTGCGTTTAAACGGTGACGACACATTTCTGAATCTCGTCGTTGCTTTGCATTATATGTATGTACTAGCTGTTGCTCGCGACTTCGTCCCCGTCGGATCTATTTCTATTATTATGTTATAGTGAGTCAATCTTAAAAGATAGACATATGCTGTCGCGGACTTTTTTTTAGATCATTTAAAGAGGCATAATTCTTTCACTGATATTTCTTGGTATCTTGAACCGTTTTCGTAGCGCACGCAAAGGAAGCCCTCAAAGATGATAGATGAAGATAATTTTCCCCGTTTTTTCCTGATTTTCCATTATATCTTCGCTCCTATTAGTCGCAGCGTGATGTTATGTAGCCTAAAGCCTTCCTCGATAAATTGTCTATTCAATAAAAAAATAATTTTTCAAATCGAACCAGTAGTTCCTGAGATTAGCACGTTCAAACAAATAAACAAACAAACTCTTCAGCTTTATATATTAGTATAGATTTAGGAAAGTATTAATTTGTATTGTATCCGTTATCTAGTTACCATAAAATTAGCTCCGCTTAGCGTGGTACTAGTTGGCGCTGCATTGTAATATAAGCTTCCTAAAGTTACATAACTTATAACAAGGAATACTCCCAACATTTAAAAATTAGTAATAAACTACTACTTCTACTAATATTTAGTTACTAATTACTAATTATAACCTTTTGTTTCAGGTCAGTAAAAATATGGCTAGACGTATCAATATAAAAATATGTAAGTTTTTCAGCTTTTTATGGGTTTTTTGGTCCTATTTATATTATAAAGATAAAGTTTTGAGGTTTTCGGGGCTATCTTGTTATCTAACAAACCGATTTTGATAGTATTTTTAACAATTAACTCTAACAATAGAAAGTTACACAATTTGACAATAATTAAACTATTAAACAGTTCTTCAGTTCACTCAACCATTCAGTTCAGTTCAAAATAGTTCACTCAATGATTCAGTTCAGTTAAGAAGAGTTCTCTCAAACTCAAATTCAATATCGAGATAGATTAAAAACGAGTAAAAAGTAACAATGGTCGGCCCTGGGCGCTCTGTCACGGCCGGGGGGTCACCGACCTGTATTGTACTAGGTTGTATGTTGACTTCGAACATTATTTTAAACAATATATGTAAATCTAAATATATATCAATTACGTGTCACGTTGTCCGCAATTGACTCATAAACTACTGAAAGTTTTTAAAATTTAATTTGCACACTGTGTGCAGTTTGTTCCAACTTAAAAGATAGGATAGCGAAGCCGGGGCGGATCGGTAGTCTATAATATAAAAATTAAGCTTGTCGACACGACTAGTCAAAATATTTTTTTGAATAAAAACAAACCGATTACAAATTAAAAAGCAAAAAAATAATTTGCTTCGCACAAAGTAATACGTATTTTAATAGTTCTTTTAAAATTTTGAAGTCGGTGGTAAGTTAAAAAAGGGCGCTTAATCATCTTTATAAGTAAATTCATATATACAAAAATTTTTGTATTCGACAGAGCCTACATTTGTGCGTCTATAGGATACTAGCTATTGCCCGCGACTCCGTCCGCGTAGACTTTCATATAAACTTTGACCCTTCCCCCCTTATAACCCTTTTTCCAGTTAAAAAGTAGCCTATGTTTAATCTCAGGCTCTAGACCATCTGTGTACCAAATTTCATTACAATCGATTCAGCGGTTTGGACGTGAAAGCGTAAAACTATAAAAAGTTTCAACCCCTCGCGCAGCCTTTTGGGAGTTGTTCTAAAAAAAGTAGCCTATGTCCTTCCCCAGGCTCTAAACTATATTTGTACCAAATTTCGTTCTAATCAATTCAATAGTTTTAGCGTGTTGGAAAGACTGACAGACAGTTACTTTCGCATTTATAACATTATAGTATGGATTTAACTTACCCTTAACACGTAAGCACTTACTTACAGGTAAGCGGGGGTTCGGGGAAAGGGGGGGGGTGACAATTAAGTATAAAATAAGTAAAGTGCGAATCTAATAATGGAACGTATAATAGACATAAGTGCAGTGGTTGTCCCTGAGGGGTCAACGGCCGCGCCGGTTCAATACCTGCACAGAGCACGCGGCGCAGAGGCTGCGTGTATGTTGACTTATTGTTTAAATTTAAATTTATTTATTTATCGCGACATTTAAATTGTATAAATTCTTTAATGTGTGTGTTTTGTCCCGGCTTGGTTGCCTGGGAGAGATCACTCTTAAGTGATTATTAGAGTATGCGTATCTATACTGATAAACAAGGAAGTAAAGTTTATGTGTCTGTGAAATTAATAAATAAGGGGTAATCTCGGGATCTACTGAACCGATTTAAAAGATTCTTTCACCAATAGAAAGCCACATTATTGCTAAGTGTCATAGGCTAATTAAAAAGAGGATTATTAACATTATGCCCAACGAAGTGGGCATTGGTCCGCTAGTATATAATATTTATATTGTTTTATGTGTAACAAAGCGTAATATAAAAAATAATCCTGTCGGGGGCGTAGGCGGTAATGCCAACAGTGATGCCCCACTCCGACACAAGGGTCAAGAGTGGCAGAGGGTTTTAGTGGGTATTCCTGGCCGTGCGGCGCGACTAGTGCGCTTCACAACACCCCAATGGCCAGGCGAGTCCCATGTAACCCGCTGCATTTTACCATCAGCCACGCGGCGGGTATGCCTAATAGCATTTCCCTCTATAAAAAAAAATATATAAAATAATAAATAAATTACAATTAAAGTGTACCCGATTACAGAACTAGTATAAATACTGTGTGTTTCCATTTACATATACCATTTAATGTTAACAATGAGATATAAATTCACATAATAATATTAGTGGAGTATCTCCTCTGTGTGTGTATTTATCTGATTATCAAGGAGTTAAACAATAAAATAAATAGTATCATAATAGTACATTTAAGAATT
>JADANM010006871.1:2435051-2447440 GCA_026213755.1 Eurema hecabe | reverse complement strand
TGTTGGTTTTATCATTTATCTCTTTTCTATCGTTTTGACTTGTATGTATATGTGCTGCTGCTGTGCGGAACACTTTTTCCTGTTGATTTGTATGGGTATAACATATCTAGTATTCAATATCATTGGTCACAACGAAACAGCACGCGACGAAGCCATACTTCCTTTTCATCGGATAAGAATGAAAAGAACAAAATTATGCATTTCAGTACTAAATAGTACAATGGTCTATAAATCTGTCCCTCTTTAGGGTTTATTGCTTTTGTGGAGTGCGTTTTGTTCGCGTCTAACCGTAGGCATTAGGATTGCTGGATTGGTTTTCTGTAATCTATACGTAGTTGGTTGTAGGTTTGCAAATTGTGGTTGTGACGTCAGTGTTTCTTAGATAGGATTATGTAGCGGACAGAAAAATAAAACGTCATTCAAATTTGTGCCTTCTTGTTTTTAAAGAGCAACTATCAGAGTTTCTTGCCGGTTCTTCTCTGCAGAAACTGCCTTCCGAACCGGTGGTAAATGTTTTCAAGCGACTTAAAAAGGAGGAGGTTCTCAATTCGACCCGTATGTTTTTTTTCTATGTTTGTTACGCGATAACTCCGCCAATTATGAACCGATTTGAACAAATCTTTTTTCGTCGTATAGTTAATACCTCAAGGGTGGTCCCATTTAAATTTCATAATAAAAAACCAACCCCCAAAGGTGGAAAATAGGGGATGAACTTTTTTATACGCAATATCTCCGCCGATTATGAACCAATTTGAACGATTATTTTTTTGTTGAATAGGTATTATCATGAAGTCGATTTTTTTTAAAGTTACTTATGTCATACCATGACGATTCAAGTGTTACTTTAAGTAGCCTAGTTGGATAAATATGACTTTGTATTGTCTGTGACAACTGATTTCTTTTTTCGTTCGTTTTTAGCCGACTACACAAAAGGTGGATGTTAACAATTTGTCCGTAAATATGTTTTTTATGTTTGTTCAGGTGTAATTATTATCTGTTTAATATTTCGATAATTTTTAATTAAAGGTAAAGTAATCGTAATTGTTCTTATCTGTGTTAAGAACCGCCACAAACAAACATGGAATTTTTTTAAGATACTATTATTATTAAATTTTTAACCATTTCAATGTTGTGCTTATAATACGTTTTTTCTTTGCAGGTAAGCAAAAATATATTAAGAAAGATATTATGAAGCGATCGGTAAGACTGCTTAGATTTATTAACTAACTAGCAACCCGCCCCGGATTCGTTTATCTATTTTATCCATACTAATATTATAAATGGGTAAGTGTGTCCGTCTGTATGTCTTTCTTTCACGGCAAAACGGCTGGACCGATTTAGTTGATATTTGGTATGTACATAGATCATGCCCTGGATTAAAACATGGGATACTTTTTATCCCGGTATTGCCCTGGGAACGGGAACTACGCGGGTAAAACCGCGGGGAGTCGCTTGTATTGATGTATAAGCAGTAATTATATACGACTATTATAAGCTAAACTAAACAAAAGTATTATTAAAATCCGTTCAGTCATTTCATAGCTACAGACCAACATAGTCGATCTATATTCTATAGTAATACGAAGACAGCAAGGTTCCCGCAACGCGATAGAGCATTAGTCGTTCTATAATTACTCTCGGTGTCGGGTTCGACTCCCGACTGACGTTTTGGCAGACGCCACAGCTATACAATCGCTGTATTAGCATCGCGACAGAAACATGATCGTCGAAATAGATTTTAAAAACTCATAAATTACTTTTGAAGTTTAATAAAGTTTTTTAAAGGCCAAACCCCTAATTTATTTCAACTTCTTTGATGACTACTTGGCGCAGTAGTATCGCAATTGCCTTCTGCGCGAAGGGTCGTGGTTTCGATCCCCATCCTCGAAAAAAATATGGGACTAGATGGCGGTGTGTCAAATAAGTTTCCTGAAGTATTATTTATTTATTTAGCACAAGTATCGGTATTCGTAAGACACATCGTACTAATCTATACTTAATATATAAAGCTGAAGAGTTTGTTTGTTTGAACGCGCTAATCTCAGGAACTACTGGTTCGAATTGAAAAATTCTTTTTTTATTGAATAGACAATTTTTCGATGAAGGCTTTAGGCTACATAACATCACGCTGCGACTAATAGGAGCGAAGAAATAATGGAAAAAGTAATCGACGGGGACGAAGTCGCGAGCAACGGCTAGTATGTATTATAAATGTCAAGTTTGTAAGAATTATGGATTTACGCAAAAAACGGCTGGACCGATTTAGTTATAAAATAATTTTTAACAAAAAATAAACCGACTTCAAACTAAAAAATAAAAAAAAAATTGCTTCTCCCAAAGTAATACGCATTTTCATTGAGTATATAGAAATGATTTAATAGTTATTTTATAATTTTGAAGTCGGTACCAAGTAAATGCTACAATTATAATCTATACAATATCTATTTAAACAAACTAACACTTGTTATAACTTATACGGGTGTAAAGTTTTCATCCATCCAGAACCAGAAAGTTCCCCTCGATTTCTATGGTTTCCCATCATCAGACCCTGATATCCTTAAAATGGGACCACCTCAGAAGTGTACTATCCAAGAAAAAAAATGGAATCCGTCTATAATTGACGAAAATATCGGTGAACATACATAAAAAAAAAATTATACGCACAGACGAATTGAGAACCTTCTCCTTTTTTGAAGTCGGTTAAAAATTAGATTTAATTAAAAGATAATATGTAGATAGGTGATTAGCATATGATACTTTTATATCCCGATTTTTCTCTGCTTACTTAAGAAAGAAAATGAAGCACGCTATCACAAAACAAGATAGCACCTATACATATATAACATGTAATTTTTTTAATACTAAATGACCTAGTTCGTTATAGAAATTAAAGTTATTTGTAATTAAATGCTTACGTTTGGAAGACTTACTGTATATGACGTCACAATTCACGTGTGTAGCCTATGTGTGTGTGTCGTAGAATATAACACACACACACACACAGTAACGTGAGACGAGCAAAGACATTCTAATTACACTTGATTAAATTCTTTCGTTTCGTTCATTAGCGAGTAAATTGAGTGGGTGACAGTACTGGGAGGAGAAACGGTCTTCTAATTGCAAGGTGTTGATTTAAGAATAAAGGATTATATGTGTAGGTATGTCGCAGAGAATGTCGTCGTAGTAGTTGTAGTGATGCCGAGGTAGTGATTGTTTGCTCAATGATGGCTCTTTCTTAGGTTCTTAATAAGTAAAACTTCAGAGTATCATAATAACGGCGTATAATCTTCCTCAATACAAATAATCCAATATCACAATTTTTACAATGCTGACGTTTTTATAGCAACTGACAAATTCTACACAATTTTTTTAAGTTTGAATTTAAACATTGTAATTAACCAAGGAGGTTCGACTAATTAACTAATATTGAAATCACTATCTTGATTATTATTTTCGTCTATCTGCTCCGATATATATATTTTAATATGTAGTATAAAACAAAGACGCTTTCTACGCGTGTGTGTACGCTTAAATTTTTAAACAGCAAATTATTTTCTTAGTTTTTTTAATGGAAATAATGATTTAAGAGGAAAGCTTATGAGTATTATATATGCATATATGTTTGCAAAACCAACGCTGGGCGCTAGTTTTGCTTAAGAAGAATCCTCAAACTTTAAAGAATATTCTAAAAAAGAATTATGGAAACCGGTTAAGCTGTTATCGAGCTATGCACTTAACAACACTTCGATTCACTTTTTAACCGACTTCAAAAAAGGAGGAGTCTCTCTCAATTCGTCTAAACAATAAGTGTTTGTTTGGTTAAATCTTTTTACTTGTATCTAATATCTATTAAATCATTTCTATATACTTAATGAATTTGCGTATTACTTTGTGGGAAGCAAATTTATTTTTTTGCTTTTTCGTTTGAAGTCGGTTTATTTTTTGTTAAAAATTATTTTATATATTGTAAAAGACTAGCAACTACTACGACTAGCACGAATATAATATGCATTATACTCGAATCACTTTATTAAAGAAACTGCATGAAAATCGTTTGCGTAGTTTCAAAGATTAAAGCATAGGGACAGACATAGCATAGCTTATCGTGAAATTGTTGCAAAAATTAGCAAAGTAAGTTAAATTTTTCATCAAAGCAAATACGACAGTTCTAACTAGGAATGCAATAAAACAGTCGCGAAGAGTATTCTCAATTACACATTACTAGAGGTGATAACTTGAGTAGTAAAGGTGTTGAAACGGGGACGATAAGTTACCCTAAGTTACTATGTGATTGTAACGAAAAGTTAATTCGTCTGCAAGCGTCTATAATTAAACCTTTAATGATAGATTCATTACAAAGTATAAATTCGCTTTCTTCTATCTTTCCCAATGTATGCTTGCTAGCTCTATGATTTTCATGCAGCTTTTAATCAGATAGAGAAATTAAAGAGTTTACGTACAAGGTTTTTGTGTGTACATAAATAAATGAGGAAAAAACCAAATTTTCAAGTACCTATACTTTTAAAGAAAATCGTCCTTTTAAGATCGTTATGTTGTTCGTCCATCTAATTGTCGAGGTGTCGATATTAAGTAATACTAGCCGTGTCCCACGGTTTTATCTGCGTAGTTCCCGTTCCCGGGGCAATATCTGGAGATGAAGTATCCCATGTCCATATCACCTATCTACATACCCAATTTCAACTAAATCGGTCCAGCCGTTTTTGCGTAAAAGAAACGAACATACATCTATTACTAGCTGTTGCTCGCGACTTCGTCCCCGTTGTTTTGTTTTCCATTATTTCTTCGCTCCTATTAGTCGCAGCGTGATGTTTTGTAGCCTAAAGCCTTCCTCGATAAATTGTCTATTCAATAAAAAAAGAATTTTTCAATTCGAACCAGTAGTTCCTGAGATTAGCGCGTTCAAACAAACAAACAAACTCTTCATCTTTATATATTAGTATATAGATACATACATTCTCACTAACTTTTACAATTATAATATTAGGAAGGTTTGAAAAATTCGTCGCGTATAGCATTCTTTTATTCCGAGCCCTAAATACAGGGTAATCCCTTCGCGGTATACAGTCGGGAAGCCGGCTAATGCCGAAACCTTACAAGCGAAAGTTTCCGCTGCTGAACACGCTTGTCCACTATTATTATTAAACTAGCTGTTGCTTGCGACTTTGTCGATTTCTTTTTAGTATAATAAAACACTACGAAGTTTCTCAAAGAATAAAATGTTTTGAAGAACTTCGGTGTAAATGAATTTTTAAATTTATTTCCTTTTTAGAACAAAATTGATTGCCATAAAGATGGTTACTCGTATAGTGAGTTCAGAACTTTTTCGATCATTTATATAAATGATAAAACCAACAAGAAAAAAGATAGTTAAGTTTTGTCAGTTGCGCGTGTATGCACCGGCAACCAATCGCCTAAAGATAAGACGTCCTAATCAGGATGTTTTTGCAACTGCAAAATTTTGCGCCTATTACGTATCTATATATACAAGTCACAAATACATATAAATAGGTAATTTTTGTAAAATTCTTCGGTGATGGTTCGCAGCGTTTGACAAAAGCATACCTTGTTTTGTATATAATATTAGTATCGATTTTAAAATCTTTTATTCTAATCTTCGTCTAGTATCTCTCCTCTTAACCACGTCTATAAGAGCACCTGCATGAATTTTAATTCCCGATCCAAAGGATGCTTAATCCTTCCATCTTGAACCGTATCTGTTCGTGAAGCAGGAACTGTTGACTGGAGGACTCTTGAGGGTTGTCAAGCGTGTTGTATCTCCTATCAGCGGTTTAAAAGTGGCGAATAAATTTGTTCACCTTACGTCGGTACTTAATTCTATGGTAATATTCAAAACAGCTGACGAAACAGTTTTAAATTCATTCAATTAGATTAACACATAGGATCTTTGTCCAGGGATTGTAGCGGGAACGGAAAATACGCGATCAAAACTGCGGGGCACAGTGAGTCTTTTATATAGTACGTTTAAAGGTTTACTTTTTGTAAACTTGATGTTTGAATAAGGTCGTGTGAAATATGTTGGATATATTTGTAACAAGTTATATTGAAGAATTCTCCGTTCTCGTTGAAGAATAGAGAAGTTGTCTATGTATAGTTAGGAGTCTTATCTATGCTAAATTTCAGACCAATCTATCTAATGTTTTTGTGTGTAGGAACAACTACATATTTTGATTAATATTCGCATTTTTTTATTAGAAACAGGTTCTCAAATCAACGCCGGATATTTTAGATAAAATAAATAAATAAATATTTTCAGGACATTTATACACAGCGCCGTCTAGTCCCAAGCTAAGCCGAAGCTTGTGTTATGGCATCTAGATAACGGAATAAATTACATATACATACTTTTCTTTTGTAAATACATACATAGCAACACATAAATACATACATAGCATACTGTACATAGCAACACCCAGACCCCAGAAAAATACAAATGTAAATTACAAATATATTTTTCCGGTGTGGGGATCGAACCCACGACCTTTCGCGCAGAAAGCAGTTTTGCTACCACTGCGCCAAGCGGTCAAAGATTCATTATTCGATAAAAAGTATCTGTATGAAAATTAAACTTATTAAAAACTCTCATTCACATTCACACGCATCATCAATTTCACGAAACATTCAATTTATAATTTGCGGCAATATTCCTGATTTACATAATTCAATATTGATTTTAATTTTCGATTCATCATCAAACAGGCTACTGGCGTACCCGGTACATTAATTTAAAATATGCATTTATTCTTTCGCGTGATGAGCTAAATTCTTCTACTGAGCTTAATTCCATTAGCCGTCTCATCTAAACTCCCTTTGTTATCTAAGCTAAATTCCTTTAGCCAGCTATTAGATATGTTTTTCACAGTCATAAATCAAGAAACACACAAGACCGTAGGCGATGCGATGCGCTACGCCGACCACCGTAGCATGTCTACGCATATGCTACGAATTACGAGTTACTACGCACTTGACAGCTAGACATACTAACACGTGCGCTTGATGACCATGTTGCATAGTATATAGGTATATGTACTATGAGATATTTATTGTAGGGGTGATAATATGATAATAGGTACATATGTACTAAATAGTCTGCTTCGTCTTGGAACCAGATTAAAGAAAAATATCTCATTAGTCATATTATCTCATTAAATTAACTTGAAAGTACCTCTTGAAAGTACTACTAAACACTTTAATCGTATAAAAACGAAATATAAAAATTCGATTAACAATTGTCACACTCGCTCGGTAAACACATTGAACCGATTTTCTTTATTGAAAAGTATAAAATCATTATTAATATGTTTTGTTGTTTTTGTTTTTTACTATAAAGCAACACTGTTTTAGTGTAGACTGTAGTCTAAAAATATAAAACGTTGTATTCTGACATCGTTACAATCCTCATTCTGTCGGCCTTGTACCGACCAAACCCGACCAGACCGAGTCATGACCACCTTCTTAGACTGCCAGGTAGATTTGTTCCTGAGGTATGTATGTATGTAAGTATATATGTAGGCGAGATGCTTTCCACAACTCGACGACCAATGAGCGTCTATTTTGCGTGAATTGATTTATTAGAATACTTTTCTGCCCAATATTGTCACTTTAGAGCTAGAACGGTTTAGAGCGAACTGAAATTGATTGAACGATATGAAATTTCGGATCCGGATTGGATACGGATATAGGAATGATTATTATACTGGTTACGATTACGGATACGGATTCGAAAGAAAAATACATATAGATTTATTTATATCTAGTAAATAAAATAAAAATAAAATAAAACAAAAAACACTTTATTGACACAAAAAAACATACAGAATAGAACTACAAAAAAAACAATATATTATCTAGTATTCGGTAGGAACTGCACTATTGGTATTGGTACTGCACTATTTGGTAGGAATTACAATCAGTCTGAGTAACTATTACAGCTAGGAATTTAAAAAGAAAAACATTTTAAATAAATTTTGTGTGTTAGTTTATCTATCTTTTTATTGAGGATTCGGATATTTTTTGTATCGGATATCCGACAGTCTCTATTACGGTTACGGAGCTCCGTAACATCCCTGCTCGGGTTTACAGTGGTCATATTATGATTATGTAACACAATAGTTCAGGGAACACTCCGGCACTGGCCCACCGGTTTCCGCGTCTCACGTTGCTATTGTCAGCGATATCGGACACCGGGCGGATGCCATCCGATCCGTCGCGCAAGGTTGTGGATGTAAACAAGTTGTGTGACGTCATAGTTATTGCTACTCTGAGAAAATGCTTGTGGGCTAGGTTGTGTAAATATGAATACGTTTTCCAATGTTCTGCCATAGATAAGGTTAATAAATGGTTTTTATTAATCATTTGATATATATTGAAATAATATTATTTCAAAAGATTCTAAAAAATTAACTGTATAACACAAGCTAAAAAAGATTATTGAAAAAAATATTTAAATAGATAAGTGAGTGAAAAATACACTAGAACATACAAAAAGAAATACATATCATTTTATTTAAACTGATGGCAATAAAACTAAAACTAAGCTAACCTAAAAATATAAATAAGAAGCTCGCGACTTCCCCGTCTATTTCATTTTCCATTATTTATTCGCTCCTATTAGTCGCGGCGTGATGTTATGTAGACTAAAGCCTCGTTAAATTGTCTATTCTCATAAAAAAATACTTTTTCAATTCGAAATTGAAGTTCCTGAGATTAGCGCGTTCAAACAAACAAAGAAACAAACTCTTCAGCTTCATTACCACTATATAGTATAAAACAAAGTCGCTATCCGCCGTCTGTCTGTCCCTATGTGTGCTTAGATCTTTTAAACTACGCAACGGATTTTGATGCGGTATTTTTTAATAGATAGAGTGATTATTAAGGAAGGTTTACTTGTATATATTAGTATAGATAGTGAAACTCAAGCAACATCCAGCTAAAAACCAGTCGACTAATTTAAATATTATATAGCTCTATGAATCAATGCTAAGTTAAAATACTGATTGCTTCGGAAGAGAACTCTTCGGGGAACAATCAGAGGCTTCCTCATCTTTACTGCCGTAAACTGGGGAAATTAAAATTATCGACGGGGCTCACTGATGTGTAGCTGGTATTACTGATTATTGGAACGTGATCTATTTGTATTCCTAATATACTATATCTATACAATATATTATGACTAGCTGTTTCCCGCGACTCCGCCTGCGTGGACTTTCATATAAACTTTGTAAGCGTTTAATCTTCCTGACAAATTTGAACCAAATCAATAGAGTAGTTTTTGGGTAAATGAGCGATTAACGTACTTACATGCAACCTCAAAAAGTTTCGCGTTTATAATATTACTAGCTGGTGCCCGCGACGTCCGCCTAGATTTTCATATAACTTTTCGCTCCCTTACAACCATTCTTTTTTCGGATAAAAAGTAGCCAATATTATATCTCAGTAGTTTTGGCGTGAAAGCGTAACAGACAGACAGAGTTACTTTCGCATTTATAAGATTAAGTATGGATTAGGATACAGTACTGAACCGATTTTGAAAATTCCTTTGCCGTAACAATATATTAAATATTGTTACGGCAAAGGGGATAAAAAATATGTCCAGATAACAAATATCTATACATTTTAAGATATTAAATTCATGTCCTCAATCGGTGTCTTCATTAATGTTCGAGTATTATTTACAATAAAATCTTGAAGAAGTGTTCTCCGAGAATTTCTATCTTTGGCGGTCTTCATAGCAAGCGTAAGCGTCTTCATGAACGAAGATATTAGTTTAGATTAATTTCCTCCTTAAAAAAAGATTTTCTTACGAAATAAGTCAAACATATATTTTTTAACTAGGCTTCATATAGTAACACTTTATGTCATTTGTTACACAAAACTTTTACCACTGGTTCAGAAGGTAGTTTCTACAGAGAAGAACCGGATACATAAAGATGAAAAAAGAATAACTATTGACGGGATAGGGTCGAAATTCACATATACTTCACATATACTTCAAACAAACAGCTAAGGTCATCAATATTGCCCGCCCTCGCCTCCCGACCTGACAACAGCAGGTCTAACGGGTTATTGAACAGGCCATATACATGAGTGACCTGACGTCCAAAGTTGTAGCATATACGAAATATATATGTAGAAGTTAAACGCCAAATGTTTAGCTAAGTGCATAACTTGATATGAAATATTCCTAAAAGTATAAGGAGGGTTCTAAAGAATCGTAGTATAGGGTAGGTAACAGAGTAGCCCGAGTACTGAGGTAAAAAGTATTCTAAGGGCGTATCTAGGGACTCTTTAGTATATACCTGTACGTCAAACTTCACCAAATATAGTATAAAAACACTATACTTATCCCACGAACTACATTAAATGTAAAAAAATACCAAGTCTCTCGATGCAGTCTTTCCATCGTAAAAAGTTTTGAGATCTCATAGAAGCCAAGTCCTATTCAAATTATTTTGTTGCTATAAATCAACATTTAGTTGTGGAACCAATAGTTTTCTTTATAATATTATAATTACTAGCTGTTGCTCGCGACGTTGTCCCCGTCGGATCTATTTCTATTATTATGTTATAGTGAGTCAATCTTAGAAGATAGACATATACTGTCGCGGACTTTTTTTTAGATCATTTAAAGAGGATTAATTCTTTCATACATATTATTTTTGTATCTTGAACCGTTTTCGCAGCGCACGCAAAGGAAGCCCTCAAAGATGAATAATTTTCCCCGTTTTTTCCATATTTTCCATTATATCTTCGCTCCTATTAGTCGCAGCGTAATGTTATGTAGCCTTAAGCCTTCCTCGATAAATGGTCAATTAAATAAAAAAAGAATTTTTCAATTTGAACCAGTAGATCCTGAGATTAGCGCGTTCAAACAAACAAACTCTTCAGCTTTATATATTAGTATAGATAGTGACTTGGCAATCTTAATCTTAAATCTGAATCTTGGTAAATATTTATCCACAACGAAGTTACAGGTTACAGTACAGTTACGGTCGAAAATGGCCTGAATTGCTTCGAGAAAAGGATGGTACGTCCGTGCTGCTTTTTGCTCCACTTGGCGGGGGCACTACCGTGCCCCCAGATATCCTGAACATTAGTAGAATATATATTATACGTAACCTGATTAAAATTTTAATTATACCCTTAATGTTTTAAAATACATTTTCAAACTGTTTAATAGACCTTTTAGGCTGTAAACTTCATAAACTCACTTACATGAGCAGTTTATCTAAAGTTAATTATTGTTTTAAAACTAATGTATGGCCCTACACGTTTACGGTGATCCGTCCTCAAATCTGATGGGCCCCAAAATATTGTTCAAAATAATGTTTGATATTCAAACAATTAATATTAAATTCCTATTGATCTAGTTAGATCAAAGCTCACGATCAAATAAATTTGAAGGTATTTTTGTTCAGGCTATAGTTTAGAAACTGATATCCGTTGTCGACGCCCACGTGTGGTAATGTCATTGAATAATCCGCCATTTTCTGCAGTTGACAGCCTACGCAATACGCAATGGGAGAATTAAATTAATAGCTTATGAAGGACCACTTAACGAGAGAAATTTGTACCTTACCGTGACTGTAGCTAAAAATTTATCCTCGTTTAAACTTTAAAGGAATTTACCGTTTAGTAGCTATAATCTTTTGGTTATGTTTGATAAAAAATACTAAAACTTTAAATGGTTAATAATAATATTTATTAATATTATTCTTATAATGCTCTTTATTGTACACCAAAATATAATAAAACGATAGAACAAGAGTCTTGTCACTAGAAGTCATTTCTTTCGGACGACCTGTGATCCAGAAAAAGCCATTAAAATACGAAGTAATATGTAATCTGAGTCTTCTTTTGCTGTTTAAAATGCACTAATAAAGGACTTTTTTGGTAGGTGATAATCATAGTATATACTTAGCATGATGTCTAGTCGTCTTTAGTCGAGTCAATCAGTCGTTTGGTTCTGCCTTTCGTAAAGTGATAGTGAACTTTACGAAGAACCTCTACGAATCTTGGAGCAATCAAAACGGCGCTACTATGCGCTCTCAAATTAATTCTTCATTTCCTGGACACTTATTAGCTAATTCACTGCATGATTCACTATCACAATCAAACATTAAATCACTTTATGCACCAAAAAAGGAATATGCAATTGAGATTACAAACAGACGCCGCAAGATTCCCGCCAAAAACTCTATGAACTACTAAAACCTTTGAATCATCGGTATCTATCTCCCTATCTAGATAACCAATTTATGTGAAACAGAGAGATATTGATTTTAGTAACATTTAGCTGAAATTCTATTCGGCACAGGGCTGCCCATTGAGGAATATTTTTAAAAACTGTA
>JADANM010006871.1:2416296-2428942 GCA_026213755.1 Eurema hecabe | reverse complement strand
CTCTCTCAATAGCCGAGTCTAGGCCATTTCTATTTGTTTATTGTTATATATATACTAGCAGTTGCTCGCGACTTCGTCGCAGTGTAATGTTATGTAGCCAGTAAGCAGCTTTTAATTTGTGCTTATTGCCAAGTCACTATAATTATAATCTTAAGAAAACTATTGGTACAATAACTAAACATTGATTTATAAGTACAAAATAATTTGAATAGGACTTGGCTTCTATGAGATCTCAAAACTTTTTACGATGGAAAGACTGCATCGAGAGATTTCGCATTTTTTTTACATTTAATGTTTTTCGTGGGATTTTATTTTACTTGAAAGCTTAATATATATTATTTGACAGTTAATTCAATAATCTATCATTATTAACATTTTAACGCATTCTTTAATTAATGTAAAATACACAAATTTCTGAATGTTCTAGATGTGATAATATAGTGTTGTCGATACTTAACTTTTACTTTTTAACCGACTTCAAAAAAGGAGGAGGTTCTCAATTCGTCTATGTATAATATGTATTTTTTTACATAGTATAAAACAAAGTTGCTTTCTTCTGTCTGTCCCTATGTATGTTTTAATCTTTTAAACTGCGCAACCTATTTTCATGTGGTTTATCAGATTACCACTTAAATACGTTCTTTAGTATTTTACCCGGGGTAGGTCTCTTTCGCAGGAGGCCGACTGGGTGGGTACCCCCACAGTGCCAGACATTCTACCGCCTGAACAGTGACATAAAATGTCACTGTGCTCCGGTCTGAAGGGCACTGTAGCCAGCGAGATTACTGGGCTGATGAGTCTTAACATCTGACGACTCAAAGTGGGGAGCGTCGGTGTAGTGCACCCCTGCCCGGAGTTGGGCTTTATAGCAAAGTTCCGGGTAGCACTGCATTGGCTATGGGCTGGCGTTACTCTCACCATCAGGAGTGCGTCCAGCTCGTCTCCCCTCTTCATAGTATAAAAAAAAATGTGGGAGATCAGCGAAATTTGTTTCTTAAGAATATTTTGTTAATAATAATTTATTTGTCTAACTACTTGTCAAATGTCTAATTGATGTTCTTTTGATTTCAGGTAAATATGAGAAATTAACCGGCGTATTTAAAGTAGCGACTTAGTTACAAGTAAGGCAATTTAATTATATAAACTAAAGGTGAACTAAAGATTTATTTATTTTAAATGAAATTGGTGTAAGTATAGTATAATGTTTAGTAACTGAATATAATATTATATTAAATCCATACTAATATTATAAATGCGAAAGTAACTCTGTCTGTTTGTCTTTCCATCGCGCTAAAACTACTGAACCGATTTGAACGAAATTTGATACACAGATGGTCTAGACTCTAGAGCCTGGGGAAGAACATAGGCTACTTTTTTTTTAAATCAACCCACAAAAGCTTGCGCGAGGGGTTGAAACTTATTATAGTTTTACGCTTTCACGGCCAAACCGGTGAACCGATTGTAATGAAATTTGGTAAATAGGTGGTCTAGAGCCTGAGATAAAACATAGACTACTTTTTAACTGGAAAAAAGGGTTAAAGGGTTATAATCCAGGATCTTACTTACCTATCTGCCTACATTTCAACTAAATCGGTTCAGCAGTTTTTACGTGCAAGAATAACAAACATACATCCATACATACAATCTTACATACTTTAATCACATTAATAATATTATAAGAAGTATAGATATGACTCCTGACAATTCTAGAATTGGTTAAAACTCACCTAAAGATTAAAATGTATGGATCATGCTTCAACGCGTTCGACAGATCACTTAAGTTTACCGTTCAAGCTATAGACGTATAACGCATAGACTGATAGCCCCTTTGATACGATGACCTGACTTATTCCAAGTTTAGCCTTCTTAAAATTGTCTAATTAAAAAGGCGTACTATACATTAAATTAATATATTGAATACAAGAACCCTTGGAATAATATTTCTTAACGCTCGTGGGACGGTGACCCTTTTTCATGTATAAATATTATAATAGTCGAGTTTTTGTTTATATTTACAATTGTATGTACTTATTAAAAAAAAGCGAGTATCAGAGTTTCTTGCCGGTTCTTCTCTGTAGAGACTGCCTTCCGAACCGGTGGTAAATGTTTTGTAATACCATGACGATTCAAAAGTGTTACTTTATGTAGCCTAATTGAATAAAGATATTTTGACTTTGATTTTGACCGCTTGGCGCAGTGGTAGCACTACTGTTTTCTGCGCGAAGGGACGTGGGTTCGATACTTAGATCAGAAAAATATATTAGTAAGGTACATTTGTATCTTTCTGGGGTCTGGGTGTTGATATGTATTGTATATGTATTTACAAAAGAAAAGTATGTATATGTAATTTATTCCGTTATCTAGTTGCCATAACACAAGCTTCTGCTCAGCGTGGGACTAGATAGCGCTTTGTACAAATGTCCCGATATGACTTCATGATAAATATTTATTTATTATTATTATTATTATATAAACTTTGATCCCCCTTACCCCTCCTTTTAACCCTTATTCCAGTTAAAAAGTAGCCTATGTTGTTTCACAGGCTCTAGACCATCTGTGTACCAAATTTCGTTCTAATCTGTTCAGTAGTTTTAGCGTGATGGAGAGACAGAGAGACAGAGTTATTTTCGCATTTATAATATTAGTATAGATAATCGGTCCGCCGTAAGTGAAGCCAAAACTGTTTATATGTAAGTGTTAAAAGCACGTTCTTATACTCTATGACACGCACACAAGCCCACTGATAATGTTGCTGCCATAAAAAATTTGCCCTATAAATATGGAAAAATTTAAACTTACGAAAGATCTATCTATGTAAGTAGATAAAATTGTCTATTTTGAAATGGCTTGATTTTAAGTACTCATTGCGGTTCTAGGTTTTATTATTCTTTGGTTCAAATATAACCACGCACCGCAAATAAAGATGTTAGTCTATGTTGTAGTTAACCTCAGGAACTATTTTTGTTAACAATAGAGACTTCTATTACTGAAAACCGTTTTGTGAACAAAGGTTTGGTTAGTGCGTGAAAATACCTATCTAATAATATTATCTATTATTACTAGCTGACCTGTGCTTTCTTCGTTAGGCATGTTAATAATCCTTATACATATATATCGGAGCAGATGGACGAAAAGAATAATCAAGATAGTGAAAACTATTTCAATATTAGTTAGTTAGTCGAACCTCCTTGGTTTATTGGAATGTCTAAATTCAAACTTAAAAGAATTGTGTGGAATTTATCGGTTGTTATAAAAACGTCAGCATTGTGAAAAATAATAAGATATTGGATAATTAGTAATCGAGAATATACGCCGTGAATATGTTACTCTTCTGAATGAAGAAGTTTCTTAACTAATGTACTATTTCAAATAACTTCAGCCATAAGTACTAAGTTTATTTTTTTGTATGAACAAAAAGCTTATAGTGTATCAAGCTTAGAAGATAGAAAATGATATTATGAAAGATTTTATTTGTATACTATCGCGAAACCTGATTTTTTTCTTTCGGTATTGGGATTTAGTACAAAGATTTATTTGACTTAAGCAACCATCCGGGTTTCCCCGGATTTGTCGTAATTTGGAAGGCGTCCGGGGAGCGTTCGGGCGGGATCCTAGAAAAACTAAACCACCAAGATACCAAAGGTGGATCGTTGGACTATGCTACCTGGACTATACTAACCCCCCTCCGCTTGTCAATTAAAAATGTTTTGTAAAGTCCGGGGTAACAGCTTCAAAATGCTTCAAAACCGGAGAACTTACGCTTCCTGTCAAGGGGAAAGGTTAAACAAACCGTTTCAGAATAAAATTATAATTCAACCCTGTACCCTAATTTCACGTGCTTGAAGAAAAATTCTAACCTAAATAGACCGTTTCATAAAAAATAACCTACTGTATACACTATTTACTGCAAATTCAATGGCATTTTCTTCCCATTCCCGCGAAAACAAAAGGTAACCTCAAAATCCTGTTTTATGACATATTCGTTCAGTAAATACGGTATCAGTGTGGCTTACCGTCGTATCAGCATAAAGAAAGTGTCGACTGACATATGAGAGCCTGGCAATATACCTACAATGTCACCTTCATATAAGGGATACGGATATTAGGATTATACAACGTGTAACAGAAGTGTGTGGTAATATTTTTGCATGATGTTCAGATGCTCATAGATAGTCTATGTACAAGTCACCGCATTAAAATAAACGTATTTGAGATTTTTTATTACATTACTTCAACAATAAAATCGATAATATGAAAATCAAAACAAAAGTGTTACATCACTTTTCGAATTCTAATGTCAGAGGCAGCAGTAACTTTTTCAATGAAATGCATTGTCATAGGGTCATGCGGTCATTGTCACATAACAGCTGATAGCTCTAAAGTGATGTCGTAGCGTCGATAAATTTTAATATCGATATGCTAGTCAATAGAAATAAAAAATCAATATCTTGATAGTAAATAGTTCAAATGAAATGAATTTTTAAATACATTCATTTAAATCCTTAAATATTCTCACGTATTTCTGTTACACGTTGTATACCGGTTTTTTTGACAATAATTTACCGACATAAAACTGTGAACTAAAAATGAAAACTGACTACAATTTTACGCCACACAAAGTAATGTTTTCTATTTTAATTTTTTTTTAATTTCATTTAGCAGTTCTTTCTCTTATTTTCATTATTAAGTATGAATAAGTGATTAAATGTTATCGAATTAACCAAATAAACAGTTTTTGTTTACTATATTTTATTGGTCGTCCTTTTTTGAAGTCGGTTAAAAATACTTGGCATACAATTCTTAGGTCTTAGTATCACGTTTCAGTTTAATTTTGGAATTAAATAAAATACCCAAACTTTTTTTCATAGCTGGTTTAATTTTTATAATTATAATATTAGTATAAGTTCCGCAAATGCATAAAGAAAATTCTTTTACGCGATTCAATTGACTTCAAAATCAATAAATTTAATATTCAAGGTATATAACTACCAATTAATAAAGCCTTCCGTCTTGGCCGATTTCCAGAAAAATAAATCACAGCGCTATAGGCCCAGCGTTTGCTTAGAAACGCGATGTACAGACAGATACAAAAGTATGTAAACAGTTCAAGCAGTAACATAATAATATTTAACGAACGCTTGACACAGTGGTAGCACAACCGCTTTCTGTGCGAAGGGTCGTGGGTTCGATTCCTACACCGGAAGAATGTATTTGTAAATAATATTTGTATTTCTGTGGGGTCTAGGTGTTGCTGTGTATTATATGTATGTATTTACAAAAGAAAAGTATGTATATTTAATTTATCCGTTATCTAGTTGCCATAACGCAAGCTTTTAACGTAACTAGATGGCGCTGTGTATAAATTTCCTGAAATATTTATTTAAATTAATACTAGCTGTGCCTTGCGGTGTTACCCACGTATCTTCAGTACCCGGGGCAGTACTGGAATATAAAGTATCCTATCATTTAAGTTGGATCAAACTGCACACGGTGTGCAAATTCAATTTAAAATCGGTTCAGTAGTTTAGGAGTCAATCGCGGACAAACAACGTGATACGTAATTTACGTAAGATATAAATTTTTAAACAGGGAACACTAATTCAAGCAGTAAGATAATATTTTTATAAGTATACTTCTGTAGTCGACTGTACAATAGGTAGTTGGTGATCGATACGGCGATATCGCCGCTGGTCGTGATTGCCGTGTCGTGCGACTTCAGGCAATGGACACACGATAACTCACCGAGTTTGGAAGTTTTAATTTTGTTAGCGAACCAAGTATCAAGGTTTTGTTCGGTTACATTGAGTCGTTAAGTTTTTATGGAGATATCTGAACGATAAGAAAAGATTTATAATTTGCATTAGTTTATTTGATTTGAGAATTTTCAACCGACTTCAAAAAGGAGGAGGTTCTCAATTCGACCCGTATGTTATTTTTCTATGTTTTTTACGCGATAACTCCGCCAATTATGAACCGATTTGAATAAATCTTTTTTCGGCGTATAGGTATACCTCAAGGGTGGTCCCATTTAAATTTAACAATAAAAAAGCAACCCCCTAGGGTGGAGAATTGGGGATGAACTTTTTCATACGCATTATCTCCGCCGATTATGAACCAATTTGAACGATTATTTTTTTGTTGAATAGGTAGGTATTATCATGAAGTCGCTTTTTTTTTAGTTATTGTTATACCTAGTAAATACTAGCCAGTCCTCGCAATTTATACATGTATTATACACATAAACCTTTCTTTTGAATCACTCTATCTTATAAAAAAGCATGAAAATCAATTCCGATGTTTGTTGTTTTAAAGATTTAAACATACATAGGGACATACAGAAGGAAGCGATGTCGTTTTATACTATGTAATAACGATGAAGTGATATTTAAAAAATGTTTGAGTTATATCAGAATAGCGTATGTATGGTATTAAAGTATCTAGAACATACCAAATTTCAACTTGATCGGTCCAGCTGATTTTGTGCGAAAGAATAACATACATACATCTACACATACATTCTCACAAATGTCACATTTTTAATTATAGTATTTATATAATACTAGCTGCTGCCCGCGACTCTGTTTGCGTCGACTTTTATATGAACTTTGACCCCCCTTCCCTCCCTTTTAACCCTTTTTTCCAGTTAAAAAGTAGCCTATGTTACTCTCCATCTTTTTACCTAACTGTATGCCAAAAATCAGGTCGATTAATTGCTTAGCTACGGCGTGAAGGAAGGACAAACAAACAAACAAACTCACTTTCACATTTATAATATTAGTATGGACAAGCTGACCCAACGCGACTTCGTTCACACTGTACTTATCCTACCCAAAACCTTATACGGTATACCCTATACCTACCACGTTACCTTATACATCCAGGAGTATTCTAAAAAAATAATTATGTAAATCGGTTCAGCTGTTATGTAGTTATGCACTTACCAACACATTTTGCCATTCATTTTTATATTATAGATTATAATATTACAGTACAAAATAGTTATAGGCTTCCATTTTCGTACAGAAATAAAAACTTAATACACTGTATTTATGCTTAAGTGATAAGCTATTAAGTGAAAAAAACCACTTTGTGCCCAAATTATATATTAATGACAGCACCAGCTGTTTCAAACTTGAGGCTTAAGAGAAATTATTCTTAGATTAGAATTTACTAACTTTGTCTCGCGGTTTTACTCGTTTTGAAACGTCGTCGCAGCGCACGCAAAGGAAGCCCTCAAAGATGAATAATTTTCCCCGTTTTTTCCATATTTTCCATTATATCTTCGCTCCTATTAGTCGCAGCGAGATGTTATGTTGCCTAAATCCTTCCTCGATAAATTGTCTATTCAATAAAAAAAGAATTTTTCAATTCGAACCAGTAGTTCCTGAGATTAGCGCGTTCAAACAAACAAACATACAAACAAACTCTTCAGCTTTATATATTAGTATAGACATAGATACGATTAGCTAGATAGCTCTTTTGACCCCTCTTTAAAGAAATCTGTACTATGTTTCGTTCAAAATCAGTTTAAGCCGGCCCACTTCGACAAAGCCGCCGAATTTCTTGGCTTTTCAATATCTAAGAGAAAACAAGACTCCCCTATACAATGATTCACTTCGGCGCCGATCTGTCTATCGGCCTATTTCATCTTTTACCATTCTATAACCCGTTTTTATTTGAATCACGCATTAGGATATTAAGATAGATGATAGAAACTCTGATTTTAGCGTCATTCCTTTTAAATTAATCTATACTTTACTTAATATATAAAGCTGAAGAGTTTGTTTGTTTGAACGCGCTAATCTCAGGAACAACTGGTTCGAATTGAAAAATTATTTTTGAATTGAATAGACAATTTATCGAGGAAGGCTTAAGGCTACATAACATCACGCTGCGACTAATAGGAGCGAAGATATAATGGAAAATGTGGAAAATACGGGGAAAATTATTCACCTTTGAGGGCTTCCTTTGCGTGCGCTGCGAAAACAGTTCAAGATACCAAAAAATATGAATGAAAGAATTATTCCTCTTTAAATGATCTAAAAGAAGTTCGCGACGGTATATGTCTATCTTCTAAGATTGACTCACTATAACATAATAATAGAAATAGATCCGACGGGGACGAAGTCGCGAGCAACAGCTAGTCAATAATAAGCATAACCTTTCATCTCTACGTGTTTATGGGCAATGACCACTTTGACTATGACCAGGTGAGCTTGCTCGTTTGCCCCATATTGAATAACGTGAAAAATAAATAGACAACTACCCTTGTAAACTAGTAAAACATTTAAGGACAAAATATTTAAAGTCAAAATAATATATCTTTATTCAACTAGGCTACATAAAGTAACACTTTTGAATCGTCATGGTATAACAAAACATTTACCACCGGTTCGGAAGGCAGTCACTACAGCGAAGAACCGGCGAGAAAGTATGATAGTTGCTCTTTTAGAATAAAAGATACAATACATACTAATATTATAAATGCGAAAGTAACTCTGGCTGTCAGTCTGTCTTTCTATCACGCTAAAACTACTAAACCGATTAGAACGAAATTAGGTACAAAGTTAGTCTAAAGCCTGGGGAAGGACATAGTAGCCTATGTCCTTCCCCCCTTTTTTTTAAGTCAATCCCTAAAAGGTTGCGCAAGGGGTTGAAACTTTTTATAATTTTACGCTTTCACGGCCAAACCGCTGAACATAGGCTACTTTTTAACTGGAAAAAAGGGTTATAAGTTTATATTATTAAGTCCACGCGGACGGAATCGCGAGCAGCAGCTAGTTTTAAATAAAAACTAAAAACAAAAATAGATACTTTAAAATATTTGTCATAATATAAAAATAACTATTTTTATAACAACAATCATAATATCTTTGATTTTATAAGAAGTTATGGAACGACCTATGTAAATACCGCCATTTGTCAAACCATAAAGAAACAGGACCAGAGTAGCTTTGGACTGATTTAGAGGCAACGGAAAATTCAATTAATATTTGATGTTATATGTATATATTACTTATTTAGTTAAACCAATTATATAATTATAAACTGTAATATAGAATTAGAACCTTAGAAAATTTACTTTTAGTATAAATATTTTAACGTTTCGGGCCCTACTGAGACTTCGCTGTCAGACCGTACGTCTGTATCACAAATTTTCATAGATCATTAAGTTGGTTGTTACGAGAGTTGAAATTTTCAAAGATTATGACACTCCCTACATAATAATACAAGTATCAGATCAATTCACACTTGCTATAATCTTAAAAACTATAAATTATAGTATAGTGTATTAACTTTTTACCCGATTGCGCGCCGCAAAGGAGGGGCCGATTTTTATGATTCATACGTCAATCGATTTCTCTTAGTCCTGCGAATGTCACTAAAGACATGGAATTAATAAAAAATCAAAATGGCGACCATAACACGCCATATTGTAAAAAGAATACTTCGGGCAACAATACAATACTCGGGGCCCTAAAAGACTTGGCGTCTCCTCTATATTTATATTTGACCGAATCGTAGGCCATTCATAAAAGCGGCGCCTCACTGTCTGTCCGAATATTGATTAAACAGTTTCTTTCTTAACTCAGACTCGTAAGAGAGCTCCCTATAGGCCCAAGAAAAGCCATCAGAACATTGAAAATGATTCTTTTATTCAATGTTTTACTATTTATTTTTATTTAAAAATTTCTTAAGGTAATGTAGATAAATTGATAGACAAAAATCATTATATAGTATAAAACTAAGTCGCTTTTTTCCGTCTGTCTTTATGGTCCGAGATCCCAGGGCCACCAGACGTCACGTATTTTCTAACGAACGAAATGTGGACGATTGAGTAGTGTTAGTATGTACTAAGTACGTATGCCTAACTGCTAGCTTGCTCAGACGGCCAATTTTCATGTATCAGGTAATCAAGGTATATAAAAACATTATCGATATCCCCCTCACGTAAATTCTAATGGTTGATTTTCACATATATTTTAGGCAATACCCTCATAGATAAGTCGCCAATACTCCCAGACACTTTCCGTCGGCCGTATTGCTTAACAGACGCTTTAAAGCTCCCAAAATAATCACTTAACTTCACGTAAATTCTGATGCTTCATTTTTAGGGTTCCGTAGCCAAATGGCAAAAATCGGAACCCTTATAGACGTCATAATATAGCATAAAACAAAGTAGCTTTATGTCTGTCCTTATGTACCTATGCTTAAAATCTTTATAACTGCCTAACCGATTTTCGTGCGACTTCTTTCATAGAAAGAGTGATTCAAGAGCAAGGTTTATTTATTTATTTAGCCTAAAAAGGCTAAAAGGCACAAAAGAATCTGAAAAACAACAAATTAATTAAATTTTGAGGCAGCCTTTTCACTTAAAGTGATTTCTTCCAGGCAACCCTAAAATAAAAAGGAAGGAAGGGTAGGTGATAACATAAGTGATAAGGTGGTAAAGGGTTTAATTGAAAAAAATGATAAAAATAAATAAATAAAAGAAAGCTATAATGTCATTTACGTGACAAAAAAAATGTAAAAAACTATTATATGTATACTAGCTATTGCCCGCGACTCCGTTCGCGTGGACTTTCATATAAACTGTGACCCTCCCTTTCCTCCCTTACAATCCTCATAAATTGTAGCCTATGTGTTATTCTGATGTATAAGCTATATTGTGGTAAAGTTTCATTCAAATCCATTCAGTAGTTTTTACGTGAAAGAGTAACAAACATCCATACATCCATACATCCATACATCCATACATCCATACTTACAAACTTTCGCCTTTATAATAGTAATAGGATTACAAATATGTATGTGTATTATACATGTATAAAAACGAGTAAAATGGCGGGGCACAGCTAGCGATCCAGGTGTACGGTAATGAAACAGTAACAAAGCATACTTTCTAATCAAACCCCCGACCCTTGCGGTGCTAGAACGCATATTTCTGAAACAGCTATGTCAATATCGCTAAGACAAAAGTACTGTTTTTAATCTCGAAGATAAGGTGGGCTTATTTTGTATGTAGGTACGTCATATCACACCAACAAAGGGATGTAGGTACTACACTACTATGTAACACCTTCTTTAGATAATAATCATAATCCCACAAAACATTAAATGTAAAAAAATGCAGTCTCTCGATGCAGTCTTTCCATCGTAAATAGTTTTGAGATCTCATAGAATCCAAGTCCTATTCAAATTATTATGTAGTTATAAATCCACATTTAGTAATTGTACCAATAGTTTTCTTTATATTATAATTATAATATTTTTTCTTTTTAATTTATGATTTCTAGTTATAGTACGCGTCATTTATGTTTAGCGATTGACGAGAATAGCTGCGCATCGGCAGAATCGCGCTCGTAATTAACGTATTGGTGCTCAAAGACAACACGACTGGGACAACCAATCAACGCTCGCGCACCCGACGATCACGCGCCCCGCGCGCCGCGCCGCTACCTCGATACCTTATTTTTAACTTCTGCGCAGGTTTCGTTCAGCGCTAAAGATTCGTGACGCGAACTACACATTTAACTGTCATCTTACGTCACCAGTAAGTCAACACTACGAACTAAAGTTTAGTCGAGTGATTAAAAATGTTTTCAAATGAAATAACTCTCAAATTACGCAATATTATTGTAGGTGTATGGGGCACTAATTCATTACGAAACCAACATTTACACAGAGCTAGCGGAATTAGTAATCAAATGTCTGAAATACGACAGCGGAACATCGTTTGTCCGTTCAATAAACACGTAAACTTAACGCATTATGCATTCGAACGACTCTACTATCTATGCTTCTATATCTATGCTTTTTGATTTGTTGTGGAGACGAGTATGTATATAGAACTAGTCATAGATAGAATTATTGTGATCTTAGGTTCTAAGGAAGGATACGTTAAACGTTTCTCCAACTTTCCCGAGACCGTAACAAAGATTTGAAATGGAATAGCCATTTTTTTTTCTCTAAAATACTCTTAATATTTGAATGTAAGAATAGTAAGAAAAACCTATAAATATTTCCGTGAGATGTACGTAAGAAAAAATAAGCTTATATTTGTTATTTACAGCTATAACACCTAATAAGAAGCAATATTAATATTTTATTTTTATTCTGATTAAGTTTTTCATAACAATAGAAACACTATCCCCTATAACCAAATCGAATGTTTATGTTTAATCTGTATACAGCGCGTAAATATGCATAGTCTGTGGCAAGCGTTGCGGTGACACGTGTGCCCATAACTTCCGGCCGATCGCACATTGATACCCGCGCCGGCGGGAACATGCACTTTTTAATCTGTGCAAAACAAACATCTTGACACCTCGTTGTGTTTTATCTGTGGGATATTGTTTCGTGTACTGATAGGTATTTTAAAATCAATCTATGAGTCTTCTCTATAGCTACTAATTTACAAATACATCTTATATAATTGTAATTAGTTACTTTTATTAATAAAGTGTCAGTCAATGATTTTATATTAAATAGATATTTTATAAGCGCAGAATTTTGAAGACGAAAAACATCCTAATTAAGACGTCTTACCTTTAAGTGTTTGGTTGCCGGTGACGCGCAACTGACAAAACTATCTATATTTTTCTTGTTGGCTTTATCATTTATCTCTTTTCTATCGTTTTGACTT
>JADANM010006871.1:2399399-2410022 GCA_026213755.1 Eurema hecabe | reverse complement strand
AAGGCGTTGTGACGAAAATATTCTTTAAATAAATATATCTAATTATTTATTACTTGTTTAACGTGTAATTACTCTATCATTAGTCTATTAATAATATAAATACTTAAAATGAATTGCTGTTCGTTAGTCTCGCTAAAACTCGAGAACGGCTGAACGGATTTATCTTATGTTGGTCTTGAAGTGTTCGTGAAGGTCTAGGGAAGGTTTAAAAAGGGAGAATAATAGTATAATTGTCGGGAAAACGATGAAAATGTAATATCTTTGACGACCGCTTGGCTCAGTGGTAGCACAACTGCTTTCTGCGCGAAGGGTCGTGGGTTCGATCCCCACACCGGAAAAAATATATTTGGTATTTACATTTATATTTTTCTGGGTACACAGATGATGTAGAGCCTGAGAAAACATAGGCTACAACATAGGCTAAAACATAGGCTGTGTACCAAATGTCATTACAATCGGTTCAGCGGTTTGGCCGTGAAAGCGTTAAATTATAAAAAGTTTCAACCCTAGCACAACCTTTTGGGGGTTGATTAAAAAAAAGTAGCCTATGTCCTTCCCCAAGCTTTGTACCAAATTTCGTTATAATCGGTTCAGTTGTTTTAGCGTGATGGAAAGACAGACAGATAGACAGAGTTACTATCGCATTTATAATATTTGTATACCTAGATTTTGATAACAATATATACAAATCTATCTATTACTAATATATAAAGCTGAAGAGTTTGTTTGTTTGTTTGTTTGTTTGTTTGTTTGTTTGTTTGAACGCGCTAATCTCAGGATCTATTGGTTCGAATTGAAAAATTCTTTTTTTATTGAATTGACCATTTATTGAGGAAGGCTTTAGGCTACATAACATCACGCTGCGACTAATAGAAGCGAGGATATAATGGAAAATATGGAAAAAACGGGGAAAATAATTCATCTTTGAGGGCTTCCTTTGCGTGCGCTGCGAAAACGGTTCAAGATACAAAAATAATATGTATGAAAGAATTATTCCTCTTTAAATGATTTAAAAAAAAGTCCGCGACAGTATATGTATGTCTTCTAAGATTGACTCACTATAACATAATAATAGAAATTGATCCGACGGGGACGAAGTCGCGAGCAACAGCTAGTTATTTATATTTAGAGTTCTAATTCTTCGGGAGTCTTCACTAAAGATTTTGGATTCCATTCGCAGAGTCGGAATGAGCCGTATCTTCAATTAACTACAAATACAAACATCATTTTCAACTAGGCTACATATAGTAACACTTTTGAATCATTATAGTATTACAAAACATACCAAGTGTGTAGGGCCAGGGTTTTTGTCTTCAAAATATATCATTTTGTTTTATCTTAAGACTTCTGTTTCCTTAAAATTTGCAAATTGATTTTTTCCAACTTTAAGAAAAAAACTACAGACGAAACTGAAATACTGCGTATTGACTATAATTATATCTATACTAATATATAAAGCTGAAGAGTTTGTTTGTTTGTTTGTTTGAACGCGCTAATCTCAGGATCTACTGGTTCGAATTGAAAAATTCTTTTTTTATTGAATTGACCATTTATCGAGGAAGGCTTTAGGCTACATAACATCACGCTGCGACTAATAGGAGCGAAGAAATAATGGAAAAACAAATCAATAGGGACGAAGTCGCGAGCAACAGCTAGACAGATAAACACAAAAATGTGATCTTAAACGGGTTTTTTAAACGTAGTTCCTTACTTTATTTTTCTTTCGATATGGATAGGAACCCTCAAAAATCTATAGTCCACTAACGGCGGTTCCCAATATGCAATCTCAATCCGTTTTCAGCTATCTACGGTTGAGTTTTCGATCTAAATATGAGAAAAAGCGTTAGATCGGTGCCCTCTGACGGATAGTTTGCGTTTTCGGATTGCTTATCCCATCTATGGTTTGTATATTGAAACGCTTTTTCTCATATTTAGATCGAAAACTCAACCGTAGATAGCTGAAAACGGATTGAGATTGCATATTGGGAACCGCCGTAACTGTGCCCCAAGGGTAATCCATACAGTTTTTTATTTAAATATTTTTCGTCATTTTAATTTTGAAACTCAAACTTTACGTCTTTCTAGTTATTTTGTTAGTTCTAGTTAGTTTTAAGCTTATGATATTTTTTATAGACTAAGCAAAATTACTAATAATATCAAAACATTGAACATTCTATAAATAAATCCAGTAGCTACACAACAAAATAATTATAATGTCTGTATATCTTTTATATAGTCTATGACTAAAGAAGAAATAGATAAATAAATAAATAATTTTGCCGCGATCTTCCTTGCCCCAGTTTTTGAGGCGAGAATCGATTCCCACTCCCTAGCTTGTGAGCCAGGGGAGGGCGTTTGCTCATAAAATGTTTATTCGTTTCATATATAGGTATTTCTGTTATCTATATCTGCTTTAGTCATAGACTATATAAAGGCTAGCCACGCCCTGATGGTACGCCCAAATTTCTGTAATCAAGTATTTTTTTACTGTATCTTATAGAATAGACTAGGTTACCATCAGATGTGTCCTCTTTAAAATATTAGTAAAATTAACTGGTATGGTGTACTTTTTTTTGTTGTTTAATTGAGGTTTGAAGTTTGAAATGTCATAGAATTAAATTAAAATAGACATACAATTAATTTTTTTTTCTTATGTCATGTCGTACGCGTGTAGTTCGCAAATCTAGACAAAAAAGATTATAAACTACGCAACTGTCAAAATCATCTTTTTTTTTTCTCAATTTATAACCAGCCTGGAATAGAGGTCATTGCCTCATCTTGACAGTTGCACAGACATTCTAAACTGAAATAGAGGAATATTCGTAACATTTTTTGCCGGATCGATAGTTGATTGAGGGTGGTTCATTGAGGGTGGGTGTTTCGCGCATGCGCGCGCCGGCGGGGCGCGGTGCTCGGCCACGCTGCCTCAAACGCTTCTACACCACGGGCATGCCGCACGTGTCCCCTATATTGTCCTGTCACAGCAGTACGTAGAAGCTACTGCTTTGCCTGGACAACCTAATGGGTGCGTTGCTCTATCGCCTAACAGCCGGCATCGAAGAATGAAGTCGAAGATTTGAAAATAAAGTGCTAACGTGTCGTGTTATTTTTGTATTGTATAAATGGTTTAGTGTAGTGTAAAATTGTGTAATGTGAATGTCGGATAGTGTTTGCATGTATTGAGCGCGGTTGCACGCATGCGTGATGCGCCGCCATTTTCTTAGTTAATTTCACCCTCGCTGGGATGTTCAGATCTTAGCGCGGATATTTCGATGTATTCCTGTTTAAATATCTATTTCAAAGTGTGTTATTTGTTAAACTTAGATTTAAGAGCTAAAGAGAACAATGACATTATAAAATTGTAATTTGTTACTGTTGGAAATTATCTTGTATATTGTAAATAATAATTTCAATTTTGACTAGGTACTAGTGTTGCTATTTTATGTAAATTCAAAACGTCATCTAAGAAATGTAATATTTTTATATACTGTATCTTTATTGTCGAAATCACAAAATTTGGACCTCTATATGTTAGTTAGCTATACATTTTGTTGATAATAAATATCTTATTATATCTTGTTCTTTTTTAATTCCTTATTATAATAATCTTTTGTATTACAATAGTATATGATATGTTTTCATCTCATAAATGCTTCTATACTTTAGCGTGTAGATGAATTAATTATTAAAATGTATTTAAATCAATAAAACTAAAAGCCAGAAGGATACATGATCCTTTGCGTTAGAAAGAGATAGAATGAGTCAGGGATGTTTTCACGTAAAGTTCATCGACCCCTTCAATTAAGGAGGGTCGTCGATCCATCCTTAGACTGCATTAGCAGATTTTTCTTGTATGTTAATACTAATTTGGAGAAAATTTTTTCGTATCATTACATAGTATTAAACAAAATCGTTTTTTTCTGAATGTCCCTATGAATTCTTAAATCTCTAAAACTACGCAACCGATTTTCATGCGGTTTTGTTTATCAGATAGAGTAATTCAAGAGGAAGGTTTAAAATCGGGGGGCGCGGCTAGATATAGATAAATACCAAGTTTTATTCAAATTGAGGACTTTGCAGTAATCTTCCAAGTTGTGTATAGATGTGTCCATCCGGGGTTGGTCGCTAGTAATTAATAATGTCAATCTATTATATAAAACTGAATCGCCCAATGTGTGCTACGTGCATAATTCAATAACAGCTGAACCAATTTTTTTTAAGTAAGTTTTTACGCAGAGAAAAATGTTGGTGCAGGGTTAAAGGTAATTCGCGGAAGATTGCTTCGTGCGTCCTCAGCAGGTCCGGTCCCCCGGGCGGGTGTGCGACGGAACACCGGTGGGTTTTAGTCGGTAGTGGCCGATTTTAGGCGAGTCCGACATAACCGCCTCCTTCTCCCCCGAGGAGGACGCGGTATCCGTAAGAGGATTTCCCCCCGTCAAAAAAAAGGGTTAAAGATAAAAGGTAGTTTAGTTTATACAGCGTGTACCAAGTCGCGTCAGGCCAGCTGGTGAGAAATACTTGTTAAGAAAAACTAAGCGGTATATATGTCACCGGAAAATAACAAGAACAGCAAATTTATAAATTTCCTAGGAAATTTATAAACCTTCGTAGGATTCTAAACGAGAGACAAATTGTATTATTTTACGGCCACATTTTCGCAAATTAATCAATTTACCGAACTTACGCGTAAAATAATAAGTAAGCAATAAACAAACGTCATGTGCGCTCTGATTGGTTGAATAACTGTCAACATCAACCAATCAGGGAGCAGTGTGTTATTTTCCGTATTTTAAAAAAGCGTAAAATTAAAAGCTTTTCTGTGATTGGTCGAACCATTTACAACTTTATTAATGGATATTCGTTCGTTGATTAATTTACCACGAGACGTCGCAAATTGATAAATTTGCGAAAATGTGGCCGTAAAATAATACAATTTATCTGTCATTTAGAATCCTACGAAGGTTTATAAATTTCCAAAGAAATTCATAAATTTGCTGTTCTTGTTATTTTCCGGTGACATATATAATCCATACTAATATTATAAATGCGAAAGTAACTCTGTCTGTCTGTCTTTCCATCACGCTAAAACTACTGAACCGATTAGAACGAAATTTGGTACAAAGATAGTCTAAAGCCTGGGGAAGGGCATAGGCTACTTTTTTTTTTCAAATCAACCCCCAAAAGGTTGCGCGGGGGGTTGAAAGTATTTATAATTTTACGCTTTCACGGCCAAACCGCTGAACCGATTGTAATGAAATTTGATACACAAATGGTCTAGAGCCTGAGATAAAACATAGGCTACTTTTTAACTGGAAAAGAGGGTTATAAGGGGGGAAGGGGGGTCAAAGTATATATGAAAGTTGACGCGGACGGAGACGCGGGCAACAGCTAGTATAAATATATAAAACATTTTGGAATGTTTAATATAGATTTAAAACATATTAATAAAATTGTTTACGGCTGCAATTACTATCAAAGTAAATCACGCAATATTAAAAACCAATATCCCTGTGTTTAATAAAATTTCAAACAATAAAAAATATCCGGTCAAAAAGGTTTAGTCGTGTTTTTTACAACAAATAAAGATGGCTTCCCTGATTGATAAAAGGGAAATGAAACGGCACTATCGGAGAATTGTAACATCTCTTTTCACGTCATGGCGCCAAGGTTGACGTCTATGGCCATTCTAAAAATACTTTTTACAGCTAAAATATCGTCCATCTTCCAAATTCGAAATTAGTTTTCCTTTTTAATACATAAATACAGATTAAATATGAATGCTATTATTAGTTTTTTTTTATACAACAGTATATCCTTTTTCATTATTATTATATTTTAGGATGCCTGGACGAAAGGGCTAATAGTTAGAAGGGTGGAAAAATACATGTGGAGTCTGCATTTGTATCTATTTTTTCCTTTTTTTATTTAGCGTAAAGTAAAGTAAGTATTTATTTTTAATTTAAGTTAACAAAATTAACATACCGTAGGAACACCGTACCGTAGCGCATAACTCATTGTTGACAGAACTTAAAGGGATTTTTTCAATCAGCATTGGAGGTTTTAATACCCAATTCGAAGATCAAATCGTTCTGACCCTTCTCCGCTTACAGAGTAACATTGTCGTCTTTATTCCTGACTGCGTTTATGGTTTGTATTGAAAAAAAAAAGTTGACAGATGTCAAGTGTCCATTACTAAAAGATTATAATATTGATTAATGATAATATTGATGAATTATGTACAAAAACCTGTATATACTTAACAAAAGAAAAACGAAAAAATCGAAACTAAAATATCTGGGTTGTTTTTAATGAGAGAGAGGTAAAATGAGAGAGAGAGACGGACAGAGAAGCAAAAATTTTTCTTATAGTTTTTGGTCTTAATTTTTCTTCTAAGCCCATAACACAACGCACGATAAATAAATAAATATTTTCAGGACTTTTATCTAATTCCAAGCTTAGCCGAAGCTTGTGTTATGGCAACTAGATAACGGAATAAATTACATAAACATACTTTTCTTTTGTAAATACATACATACAATACATAGCAACACCCAGACCCCATAAAAAATACAAAAGTAAATTACAAATACATTTTTCCGGTGTGGGAATCGAACCTTCGCGCAAAAAGTAGTTGTGTTACCACTGCGCCAAGCGGTCGTCTGATAAAGAACTACGTTCCAAAAGTTTCTACATGTGAAAAGTAAATCGAAAAAAGCCAGTATCTCCTTAAAAAACTAGCTTACAAAACGCTGACGTCATCATTCTCTAAGAAAACGGCATGTAATCGCATTTTCGCGGGCTTCATTAGGCCACCACGCCTCTATCAAATTCTCTATGGAAGACAATTTCCACATAATGAAAGGAACCTCGGCCTGCGTCAGCGAATAATTGATTGATTCGGGATTAAGTTGCAATGAAACGGTTTTTTTTATTTATTTAAAAAAGTTCTTGACCAGGGCGCCATTTTGTTATTCAATCACAGATTTCTAGAATTATTTTAGTCAACGATTTTTATTTCTAAGATGACATTAAGCTTGTTTGTACTATGTAAAACTTTTTTTAAGTAATAAAATAATAAATAGTACCTAGTTACATCTACTATTGTCTCTGATCTAAGTTATTTTAGTATGTAAAATGAGAATTCAGTAAAAACTTTAAATCAGATGAAAGGAAAGAAATTCAGTAAGAATTGCTTAAATACCGTTCCACAGTATAATTACCTGTATAGTTGTCAAAATTAACAAAACTGTATTTTTTTTATAATACTAATTGTTTTTAAATGGCTTCGGCCATTATTAATTGTGCGAGCTAATATGGGCGAGCTTTCAATAATATAATTCTGCTATTTCCATTCACATTTAAAAAATCAAGAATATTACATAACAGTATTACGACAACGAAAATGTTTGAAAACAGATAAAAAAGCAATAATAATAGAAATAACTGTCCCAAAAATTTTCTTCAGCCATTTGATGGGTACTTAGCGCGATTGATGCCGAATTCGATTTCTATTCCCAATCAGACATTACGCAAATTGCCTGTGTCGTTAGGTCCACGCCCTAATGGCCGGTTATTGATGAATCGGGAAAAAGTGCGTCTGTGTTTGCCATTTTGCGAACGTTACCAGAGTGACATCACACCTGACACGTTTGACACGTGACAGATGTCATTAATCACTTGACATTAAAATTGGCGGTCGACTGATGGAATGGTCATAATTACGTTCGTTATTTTGTAATAAGGAAAATATTAATTACAAAATTATACGCAAAAAAAAAACAAAACAAATGCTCGTGGCTTATGGGACGCTAGTTTTCGTTTTACTATCTTAGGGAGCGCAAAAAAGGCCCGTTCATCCTTAACCAATCAAACCACTTATAGAGTTTAATTTTATGATCTATTAATTGGAAATGTGACGTCATTGCGCGTTTATTTATGTGACCAATTTTAGTTATAAATGTTCAATTACAATTATACTAAAGGATTTTTCATTTATGTTTTGCCATACATAGGAGTTGAGCTTTAGTATAAAAAATATATTTATAACATATCATCTAAATTATCTTTACACTGTGATACAGACTATATAAAATTATAAGTATATCATAATACTACGCTATGAAACGAACCCTAACTAAGTTAATAAATCTAAAGAAAAAGACGATTATCCCATCTCTATTAATGCACCCATAATTTAGAGACAGTCACCGGCATAGACAACATTATCATTTTCCTTTTATTCAACGAGCAATGAAAGGCGTCATTGACAAGGGTTGTCTCTGGTTATAATTAATTAACTGGTCACACCACAAGGGTAGAGAATCAATTAATAAAACCTTTTAGTTAATTTTGCCCTTGTATATTTTTTTGTAAAAAAAGCATATACGGTGAAATTTAGGAACCTTCTCTTTTTTGAAGTTGGTTAAAACGGAATGAAAAAGAACACGATAGACGTCGCGAATAATATTTTTGTAACTGGAGAAACAAAATTAAATATTTCTTATAAGTGAATAGACTATATTTATAAATTGTGTCTAATATAACGCTTATCATTAAACCAGGTTAATAATATTTAAGGATTTTTCGTTTTAAAACATAATATGATGTATACTGTGCACCAAACTAGCTATCAAATAGCTAATGACATTCTATATTTTTTATATCTGCTTGAGTTTTCGACAACCCTGCCATAGAGTATGGTCTGCGTTTTATTACCGCGACGATGACAGTTCATATTTATCATAACCACCCCTGGCCTGCATTTGATGTTCTGTGGACGCGTTGCTTAATGGCGGGAAAACATTGACATTTGGATAAACTTATCTTTATGATTTTCGTACCTACCCTTTGTATTTACACTTTATTGTCTTAAAATATTAAATGTTTGTTGAAAAATAATGTGAAAGTCTTTTCAACAAAGTATATCGAATGTATGTTTATGTAAAGTTTGTTTTGTAGTATACAAAATATTTAAAACTGAAAATTTTAAATAAAGTATCGGGTATCTTTATTGTTGCATTTGTATTGTAAGTCCTTACACTTACAGTATTGTCTATATTACTAATAATTTTTTTGGCGAAAGCTATAGCACAATTATTAAAAAAAATGTTATAGAAGTTGTGTTGTCACGCGTAAAATAGAAAAAAAAGTTGGACAATCGAAACATATTATCTTGTGGTAGCCAGGGATGATAAAACTTAAAGGTCAAAGATATGTTTAAATCAGCCCAATGTTTTGAGATATATCGAATAATGATAAACAGTCAAATATCTATTTTTGATAATAATTTTAGTTTAATTAGTACAAAAATAGCGAACTAACTGTCAAGTGTCGTAATATTGAACACAGCGCCATCTATGTGCAGCGAAGTTGCAACTCTTCAGTGTATTAGTACCGACCCTTGCCGCTAGAGAGCGCCATATCGCACAAAAGCTGTCCGTACATATTTATTGATTCTTCTAGCGTTTGCAAATGCATAACATAACCTCAATTGTTATTATTGAATTATTTCTAACTGGATTATAAGAATTTATATGCAGACAACCGTTTGACGTATGTATTAATGAATATTGAACTAAATAACATATATTATGACCGTTAGGTTTATTAAAAAACATAAGATTTGATATTGAATAAATAAGAATGCTTAAATTAAAAACCACTAATGATGATCACGCCAAATAGTGTAACTACGTTAAAAACAATTCCCATACAAATACATTTTATATAATTGTAATTACTTTACTTTTATTAATAAAGTGTCAGTCAATGATATGATAATAAATAGATATGTTATAAGCGCAAAATATTAAAGACGCAAATCGCATCCTAATAAAGACGTCTTACCTTTAGATGATTAGTTAGCGGTGCTTTAACGCGCAACTCATAAAACTAACTATCTCTTATCCTTATAAATGATCTCTTTTCTATTCTTTTGACTTGTATGTATGTGTGCTGCCGCTGCTGCGCGGAACACTTTTTTCGGTTGATTTGTTGGATAAGATATCTATTAACTATTATATCATTGATCCTCTATTATTTTCTTAATTACACTAGCTATTGCCCGCGACTTCGTCACCGTCTATTTTTATTATTACAATTATGAAGTCTTAAATCCTTATCCTTACACACTAATATTATAAATTTTTAATTTTGGATGTTTGTTTCACGCAAAAACTACCGGATCGATCATCATTAAATTTTGTACACATTCTTGGAGGTCAGATTCAGAATGAACATATTTAATTGATCAAGTCAATCTTAAATCAATTAGGCTACATATAGAAACGTTTGAATCGTCATGGTATAACAAAACATTCATAATATAAATATAGATTCCTTAAAACATCGAAACAGCTCGATTTAATTTTAACGCGGCTCCATCAAAATTCCTATACTAATAAAATTTAATAAACCGAAACGTTTTGGTCCTTTTTACCTTGCACGAATGATGGACGACATTCAGGTGGCGGCGTCGATGGTCATTGATTAAAACCATTAGCCGAACCGTCAATTTGAATATTTTTCGCATCAGCCACACATGCCAGGGTCAAGGGGTTACGGGGGTCGTAATGGATGTACACGCGCGACAATCTTTTGTCGTACGCTCTTTATTTACTAAGC
>JADANM010006871.1:2363187-2388762 GCA_026213755.1 Eurema hecabe | reverse complement strand
GATGTGGGTGGGCACGCCGTAGATGTCGGTGCAGCCTACCGCTACGCGCCCTACGCGCTGCCGGCCGCCGCGCTAGTGGCGCCGCCCGCGCCCGCTCCCGCGCCCGCGCTGCCGCAGTTCGGCGCCGCCTACTCGCTGGCCGGCGTGGACATGTCGTCCTTCCAGTCGGTGGACTGGAGCGCCATGTACGGCGTGCCCATGTACATCTGAGTTCCTAGCGAGCCCCCGCCCCGGGCACCCGACGCAAAGATACGCATTTTTATTTGTAAGCCGAAGATCTCAGATTTATTTTATTATTTTGAACTTACTAACTCGTCTCTGTAACGTAGCGATAGTGCACGGTTGGCGTCGAGGATCGAGAATCTCGCAGTGTTCCCCGCAGTCCCGTCCCCTCCCCCGCAGCCCCGGCGGTGGGCCCGCGTGACGGCCGCGCCCCGTATCAGTATTATAGTTCGTGCCATTCGCCGACACACGAAATTGTGCCAAACCATTTGTACGTAAATTTTGGAGCGAGCGCGGCGGCTCCGAGAGCACTCGACCCCGTATTGAAGACGCATCACTAAATATAATTATAGAGAGTTTTCAAAGGAAATGTGGGTCGCGACCCTGTCGTCGAAACGAGAGTACGTTTGAATTATTTTAAAATTGGAGCGTCCCGATGGAGCTTCAGCCGGAAGCTCGGGAGGGAGGGGTTCTGACGTCACGCTCGCGCGCCCGCCGTGACGTCACGCGGCGTCCACCGAGGCTCACCTCTCATACATATCTAACCGAAAAAGCAATCATTTATATGCCATTGTATGAAGTAGACGGCGCCCGCGAGCCCGCGTGCTGCCAGAGATTTCCATCGTCAATTATTTATTTAATTTAGCGCTAGTGTTGCCATGTATCGGCTACCTAGCACGCAATAAGTTATAATTAGGTTATTAAACTTAGTTTACATTTCATATACGGAGGGACTTGATAATAAATTCTTTTACCTTAAAACTAATCATAAAGAATCTCAATTAACATCATATCGTACTATTAAGTGTGTGTGACAAGGCCCATGAGAGGCTTCCGTGAAATCTCTATCAACACGCGGGCTCTTGCATCTTCAAAACTTTGATTGAATTAACCTAGACTGGCAAGGTTTTAGCGTTCCAATTTCAAACTTGACATGTCAGAATTATAACGAAAAAAAAATTTGGCAACCTTAAACTACCGTCATTACAAAAATAATGTTATGAGGGTAGCTTTAACTTACTTTTGAAACGAATAGTCGTTGGACTTAACTATTGGACTATAATGGGTCTTGAAAATAACCTAAAAATGTGTTTAAAACCTGCCAGTCGGGGCGATGGCGGGCGTTTTAGCGCGTTCAATAACGGAATGCTACTAACACGTAATGTACGATGACAATAAGCTAAGTATTACGCCGTAGTCCGCCTGTCTCCGCCTGCCTCGAGCGGGCCTTGCCTATGAGTACTTAATTTTGCGGGTAAGTATTATTTTTAAACGGGTGCGCGTCTGTCACAGATTAAAAAAATAAATTTATTGACAGAAGAAAACAAACACGAAATGTAAGGATTTTGACAATTTTTGTCAAAAAAAGCGATAATTTTTAAAGCAACAAGGCAAAAAAATATTAAAGTAACTCCCTATCAATAAATTAAAATGACTTAAAATAGGCCTTGATTGAGCTTTCATAACGTTCATAACTTTTAGCTCGGAATAAAAATACCTTGTCTTATGTACGTTTTTTACCATATCTAAATATGTCAATGTCAATATTAAATCTGTCAACGTGACGTTTCCAATCTGTCACAGACGCGCAGCCCCAAACTTGTGTGTACTTAACTTCGTAGTGATGTAGTTAGATCCTAAATTATAAAGCAATACTCGAATATTTATACTCTGTGATTAGACAAGTATTATTAATAAAAGACGATTGATGGTTGTGTTCGTGCAATTCCTAGGTTTAAGTCGAAATTACCTGGACCTGGTCCTTTCAGTATTCTCTTTTGAACTTACTTTATTGTCATTAACAAAATGTGGGTGGAGCCAAGCCGATGGGCTAATCGTTACTTTATATAATGAGCATTACAATATACGTCATTCATTGCTCCAATGATAAAGACTTATACAAAATTCGAATAAGTATTTTCTACGTAAAATTTTACATTGTTTGAAATTATTAATTTAAAAGTATATGGATATCCACCAATATGATTATTATTGCCTATTCACCTCGCATGTACTTTAAAAAACCAAAATATTTTTATATCGTAAGTATTTTTAGTTGGCACCCCTAATCTAAACTATCGTAATCTTGCCAGTATTAAAAATTTTGTTAATGGCAACACTAGCTGTACTTGCCAGATTTCCAGGCGGAGACAGGTGGTTAGTTAGAGCCAAATGCATGCGGCAGCTTGTCGACCACATTCCTATTTAGGTCGATTCACTTATGTAGCCCTGGTTCGTTTTTTAACTGGCAACACTTTAAAAATCATTTCGATATTGACACAGATTCTGAAAGTACTCTGGTTATGAGACGCGTGTTATATTTACTTATTTTGCCGTTTTTTTATTAATACAGAAAAAAACATCTTTTGCCACTTTTTAATTAAAACATTTTGAGTGTTGTCAGCGAACAGTGCACGTATCAGGGCTACCATAGCTATAGTATATCACATGTATACACATACCCTTATTTTTAGCAGTATTCTTATTCTATTATAAGTAGGCTAGAACCTTCTGAGATTGCTTGTCGCGTCGCGGTTCTGCATTGCAATCATTGGACCACAAGTCTAACAGTATTTTAACATAAAAGTTGCAAGCAATAAAAAAACCCAGTGGAGGTATAAATGTACTCAAAGCATAAATTTAAGATGTTGAATGTAAAATCGCGACGCGGCAGGATGGTAACACCTTTTGTATATTATTATTTTCTCCCAAATTCTCATTAGACGGTTGTAATTGTGACGTCACTGACCCTCCGCGGCCGGCCGCCGCTAGCCAAGCGCAGCCCGCGGCCGCGCCCATACAATTAATGTACTTAATTTTTATATGTATGAGCTTCCCACCCCAGCGGTGGGATTTTCAAAGCCTAACATAGTTTATTTATATTTTTTTTAATACACCTGTATTAGTTGGTAACACTGGAGTTTTGAGGTATGTTAGAAGTAGTATTATTTGGTATGCTCGTGCGTAATCTGTAATTGTGCACCTAGATTGTGTCATTACATTGAATAATATTAGAAATGTGTGTTTTATTTCATAGATCCGAGGGATTCCACGGAATACCTACCGCTTTGCACGTTGGGTTGAGTAGATTTTATATTGATTGAGCCGTGCCGTGCGTAGGGAGTGGGGTCTCTGTCGACGGAGCATGGTAACACTGTAGTCGTGACTAACCCTCGCGTCTGTCAATTGGAAGGCGGTTGTGAAACGTGCTATTGCGCCTCGTAGCCGTAGCTAGAGCGTAGTCGCTTCGCTTGAGCCCTTCAGTCTTCCGTTGAATCTGATTTGCCAAAAACGGGCCAAAATTCGCACTCATTGCTCAATACGAAGGCGACACTCGACTCGATGTGCCGGTTTGCCAAAATTCAAGAGTAGAATAAGATTAAGACAATAATAATACGGATTGCCCTTGTGTTGCCATGACGATCATTCATTTCTAGTCATTTAATTAGGTTGCCAGTGGCGATTATTCGGACGGAATCCTAGAGTCTTGTCTTGCTCAAGTTCGCCTGTCACAACTCGTTTGTCGCTTGCGCAGTAGAGACTAGCACGCAGCACGCGACTCCGCTTGCGCATCCAGGTCACCTGGACCAATGTTAACTCGATAAGGTTATACATACATACATACATGGTTTAATATACAAGTTTTTGATCAGTATAATATAATATAATATAATGTTACAGAATTACTTAATTACGTTGTGTGTTTTCGGCAGATGCTAGTGTAGTGAGTAGAGTAGTGATTTTGAGGATTTACATATATAATATAAGAATAACTGGAAAGCAATAATTATGATAACCGCTACGTGTATGATAAGGCATCGCGAGGCACTGGTGGCAGGACACAGAGCGTAGATGAGTTATTATACACCTGCATATTATGATATTTTTGTAACATAGGTCGATGTATTCTGTAGAGGGTATCTATCTGTATTTCTACCTGACATTTGTTAAGGTTCAGTACTCAGTAGTCGCTCGCCGCTTGAGGCGTGCGGTCGCGCCAACGAACGTATGTATATTTATTATTATTATTATTCGTACTTATTTCTCACTAAAGGATAGTCTTCGCGTTCCTGGAAGACAACGAGAGTGTTTACGTTGTTTATAATGTAATTTTTACTATATTTAATTAATATTTTTCACTGTCAGAGAAATTTTGATATTCGCAGCTGGAATGTTGTCGTTAAAATATCTCACTACCCACATTTTTTCAATTGTCAATTTTTCGATTGTGATAAAAATATTGCCTACAGTAATAGTAAAGTGAGTTCTATTGATTTGGTAATTCTGTCAGTATTTAGTTATTCTTTGTAGTTAGTAGCTAGTTTTGAACTCTGACAGTGTTTGAGTATTGAGTACCTATACCTAGAATAGTGGCTGTATTACTGGACATTCCTTATTTATTTAAAGCATTTTGTGGTAGAATTAAATAAGAAAATAAAATACTAGACAGTAGTAGATATGGGCTGTATCATCACAGACTGCTATTAGTTTAAATTGTGCAATATTGATTTGTGTATAATCTGTGAGTAGCTGGACAATTGGATTTAGTTGTAGATAACGGTTAAACACGAAACTGGTCCGGAGCATAGACTTTGAATTTGAGACGGCGCTCCGTGGAGTTCATGGATCGTCATTGAAATTAAAGTCTATGCCATCGGACGTCTTGGCTCTAATTATGCTTTATTGGGATAACTTACTGAATGTTCATAGTATCCAATCGAAATATATTGTAGTCGCCGCTGTGGCGTTAGGTTAGCTGGTCGTCGCTAGCGGGAACGGGCCGCGCGCCTCCATCAAAGCCTAATACGGTTCATCTTCACTTAGTCGAATATTAGAAATAAATGGTAACAAACACAGTCGATCTTTCATTTACCGCTTTTCCGTACCTATTTTTTACTACGTAGAAGCTTTTCCGGACATGGCGCGATTAGATTCGAGGACCCCGTCGTAGTGTAGACACAGACTAGTGGCCCGAACGTTGCATGACAGTGAAGGAGCTGAAGAGTTGCATGATCGGCTGGTCGGCCGCCGGAAGACAGGAGCGAAGACCGTTGGTGGCGAGTGGCGGCGCCGCCGACAGTGCCGGCCGACGTCGGTGAGCCACTGTCGGCCACGCCACCCACAGCTGTTATTACGCTTGTATTTTATTTTTACAATCCTCTAGTAAAGTGCATCCCAGTATATAGACATGTAGACTAGCGATGGTTTGGGTGCTGGGTTACGATACGTAGTTTATTAGTTTAGCCCTTTTTTATTGAAATGTGATCATGAAACGACCGCTTGGAACCTTTTTTTGAGGTAGAAGTCGTAGTGTAGTGTGGAGTCATATCAGAACGATCCCGGTGACACATGCATTGTGCCTTATTAGTTGGTTTTTCTTTGGATTCGCTTTAGTTGAAGGCTAGACTTATAGATGTAGACAACGGACCAAATTAGTTTGGAAATGGAGACAATATTTTTTGTATAATTTTATTTGAACCGTTGAAGTTGTGATTAGGGTCTTGTCACCCGACGAATTAGAACATTGGTAGCGTAATTTAGACGAAAATATTGTGATTGACAAATAAATGGAGCTAGTACCCCTCGTAGTACAAAGTATTTATAATCTGTATTATGACTCGATGATGTCTTCCTTGACAATTTATAGACTGAATAGTCACCCGTTATATTTTATGAAATCCCGTTTGGCTGGGATGCACTAGAATTTCTTTTACACAATCTGTAAGGGCACTTGTTTATATCTGTGGAAGCTGTCAGTGTCACCTGACAGTTGTCTATGATTTCGCTTTCACCTATACTTCTAACGTACGTTGATTTAAATTCTATATTGGTCTGAACAAGTGCTTTTTATTTCCGTGTAGTTAAGAGTCAGAGTGTTCAGTAGAGATCCTGTAAAAATAAGCTGAGTGCCTCATTGTGTGACAATATATCATCACACTCATATTGATAAATTCCTCATTTCTTGTATGTTAAAACCAGTAATTTAGAACGATATTGCGATTATATAATGCATCGCAAATTTTTAGTTTGGGCGAGGGCTCCGAGATCGTGGAATAGAACAACTCAATAAAATCACAATCATTCTGGAAGAATACATTTCCTTAATTGTCTCTGCCCACTACACACTATCATATTAAGACCTTGCTATGAACGTGTCAGGCAAAAAATATTCTCTGTATTAAAAAGTATAAGAGCATGTCCACTAGCCCGTTCGCGTGCCGTGCTCGGACCGGCAAGTATTGTCGATACATACGACTTTGATACGCTCTAGTGGGCATAGTAGAGCGTATCGTGTTGCTTGACGTGTCTGATACGTTCATAGCATGGTCATGGTATGATACGTTGTAGTGGGTAGAGACCTTAAAACACTTATCTAAGAATAAACAACATTCGTTTTATAAATAATTTTAATAAAAGATGCCAGGTTTGAGTCGCCATCTTAGCCATAACTGATCCAAACACACACACTACACAATGAAGACTCCCTGTCTCGAGCCCGAGCCGTTATTCTAGTCGAGAAATTGTTATTATTTGTAACTAAGCTCTTACGGTGAGCTATGGTTTACGCGACCCTAGTTTCATTCATAATATACAGCCGATGGAATACATAGCATACATTACATATGCATCTTATCTTAACAAGAAAGTTAAAAATAGCTATTGGTTTTGGTCGAAGTTTTTGATTTAGGTAATGGAATATTTTGAAGGGGTCGCGTATCCATCTATTAGTTTATTAACTGTAAATAATATAGATAAGATTGTTATTTAAAATACGATGTGTGTATTTTGATGTACTTCTTGATATTTAGAATAGGACTTTCTCTCTTTGGAAATTTTGAAATAAAAAATAGTTTCTATTCGACGTAGAGTTTTGGTCATCTTTTATGTGGGTAAACAGCGTTGGTGTTACGTGAACTTAACAAAAATTTTTGAAAATACTATTAAATTGTTGCCTATGACGTAATATTACATTTAATTATCTGTGACTTAACTCTTTAATCTATGATTGGAATATGACATGATAAAATATATTTAATAAGAATATAACCACCAATCGCTATTACCCAGTATATTAGTGTTTGATTGATACAAAAGTGCCCCACGAATTTGTAAATTTAAGCTCATAATCAAAATTATCATATTTCTATATCTATACATTTATATTAGACGTAGTTTGAAGTTTGTAATTCGCAATTGAATGTATAGATTTTTTACGACATATCTCACATTATTGTGGCAACATTGTTCTTTTAATATTTAAGAATGGAACAGATTTGGATGGGCGTTGGGTTGTCTATAATTAGTGTTGTTGGGACTGTGTTGCCATAATGCGGCGTGGCTGTTTTTTGATGATTAGACGTTAGCTGGTTTCCCACTTATTTAACATGCCAACAGTGATACATTAAATAACACACATACACTCATTTACATCTACCCGCAACGTATTTCTTAATAATAGGGATTTGACGAAAACAGACAATAAAGGTTTTTGTATACAATAATGTGTAGACCAATAAAACAGTCACGTCATAAAATAGTCGGTAGTCACGATAGTCTGGAATGGACGCATCTTATCGAAATGGTTATTGAAATATATCTGTTTAAATTCTGATTTGTGTTTCATTTATGTTTCCAACTCTCAAATTGTAGGTTTGAGATCTCCAGGAGAACGGGACGAGATTTATTAATGCTGTTAAAACTTGAGTTTCTTGGTGGGTAGTCATTCCTGAAAAAAATTCTATTCGTCACATATCAAACAGTCGTCACATATGTCCCAATTTTTCAATTACAGAGCATAGTGCGACATTTCGATCAATGTCAAATTAAAAAAAAACATTTGTTAATTATCTGGCACTGCACATGTAATTACACGCATCCAGCGAAAGGACTACTTAGTACTCTTGAGTGTTCTCGATTTATGAATGAAGAAAGATGTAGTTAAAACATTCAACGTTAATTGAAATTTTATTCCGAATGATGCGGAATAATGCTATAATTGAAAAACTAGGTATAGTCAACTAAATTTCTGAACTGATTTGTTACAAAAAATTCATTAAGGACTCAAAAAAGGCGACCAATACTGCAAATCCACCGTTTGTGATTTCTGAACATGGCATTATACCGGTCATACGCAACCACTTAACTAAACGTAAAAAAAAAACAGTTTCTGTAATTTTTCAAGTCAACTAGATACCTAAACAATAAATTCTTTTAATAATACCATTTTTTTATTTAATAACAATTCCATAATTTTTGTTTCATTAGAGTCCACACACACACAATGTGCTGTGTGACTGTTTGTCGTGTAGTGTTTATAGAATGCTGAAAATTTTAAGCTTTTATTACTAAAAGCTTAAAATTTTCAGCATTCTATAAACACTCAAAAAATCTTGTCAAAAACACGTTTGAAAGTCTTCTTTTATGAATAACGAATATAACAAATAAAATTTAAATAAATAATGTGCTCCGGTTTGAAGGGCACTGTAGCCAGCGTGATTACTACGTACTGGGCTTATGAGTCTTAACATCTTATGACTCAAAGTGGGGAGCGTCTATGTAGTGCACCCCTGCGCGAAGCAAAGTTCTGAGTACTTACATTGGTTATGGGCTAGCGTTGTTCTTACCATCAGGAGAGTCCATTTCGTTTCACCACTTCATAGAATAACAACAAAAAATCAGAAAAGTCAAGCAGTTATAACGGCATGGTCAGCACTTTTATATACTCGTTAGTGTTTAAGTGTGTAGTAATATCTTTTATTTCTTGAACACGCATTCATACACACGCCCACAACCACAAAACTGGTGACCCGGACGTGATCTGAACATGAAACCTTCTGATCTGGAGTCAGTCAGTCAATCAGCACTCTCTGAATGTAAATAGTACCTACAACAGACAACTAACCATATCTACGAGACGAAAAATAAATATATGTTATAAAAAGGCAGTATCAGGGTAGATATCACTAATGCCTTAGAAGATGAAGTAAAATACAGTTTGAACTGAATGGTCCATAAATAAAATAATGATTAAAATATATCTCTGATTTTAAACCCCCGACGCAAAAAGAGGGGTGTTAAGTTTGACGTGTCTGTCTGTCTGTCTATCTGTGGCATCATAGCTCCCAAACGAATGAGCCGATTTCAATTTAGTTTTTTTTGTATTACAGGTGTTTTACGGGCGAGTGTTCTTAGACATGTTTGATGAAAATCGATTCAGCTGTTTAAAAGTTATGGGGGGTTAAAATGGGGAAGAAAAACCGAATGTGTGCAAATATGCTCAAGTGTGGTACCTATCAAATGAAAGGTTGTACATCACTAAAAAAATAACTTTTATAAGTTTGACGTGTCTGTCTGTCTATCTGTTGGGGGTTTTTAAATTTTTAATTTATTATCTCTTGTAACTCTGGATTAAGTGATTTCCAATTTTGATTACATAATAAAATAATAGTGGAAGTGATGTTTAATTACTGATCCTTAATCTCATAAATCATCGATTAGATATAATAACACTAATTATTATCAAATACTTATTAGATACCTGCTTCTAATTTGATACATTATTTTATTCTTTGAAGTAAGAGCCGGCTGTCTGTCTAATATGCTGTCATTTCAAAAATAATTTTTTCTCTTTTTATTTTATAAAGGGTTAATCCGTCATTAAATTTACATTTTATCTTATTGACTAAACACAAAAAATAGAGGAAATGCTATAGGCGGCCTTATCACTAAAAAGTGAATTCTCACAGGCGACCTTTTATTCAAGTTTACCTTTTATAAACCTAGAATCTGTAACACCCGTACAAAAATATATAATACCTAATCATAGTCCAATAAGGCACTCCCTAATAGTAATTTAAATACATGTAGACAACAAGAATAAATTCATTTGTTCAAATTTGAATTTAATAGAAGTAATTGATTTTACCCTATTCCATACTTAATATAATATAAGGCTGAATAATTTGTTTATTTAAACAAGCTAGCCAAAGGAACTAGGTACTGGAATATTTAATAATAAGTTTTTTTGTTGTGTCAATTTACCGAGGAAGCTTTAGGCTATTTTACAACATTACGCTGAGACATACAGACGTCCAGGCAGACGAAGTTACAAGCAAGTAGTCTAAAATATAATTCAAAGATCAATGAACAAACGAAATCGCAATTACTCAATTGAAAGTCCTGAAAATGACAATTGCGCATTTCATGCGACAACCGCTGGGGTCGGAGGATGTGACTGTCAGCGGCACTCGTACCGAGTGTCGTTGGTTTTTCTTTTAGGATTATATTTTCGGTTTATTTACATGTTAGGGTCCCCTACCTTATATACACCAATCCTACTTCTATACAAATATTGTAAAGCTGAAGAGTTTGTTTGTTTGTTTGTTTGTTTGAACGCGCTAATCTCAGAAACTCCGAACGAGGAGTTTCTGAGATTAAAAAAAAAAATTTTTATTGAATAGACCATTTTTCGTGGAAGGCTTTAGGCTACATAACATCACGCTGCGACTAATAGGAGCGGAGATATAATGGAAAAAACGGGGAAAATTATTCATCTTTGAGGGCTTCCTTTGCGTGCGCTGCCAAAACGGTTCAAGATACAAAAATAATAATATGTATGAAAGAATTATTCCTCTTTAAATGATCAAAACAAAGTCGGCCACAGTATTTGTCTATAATCCAAGATTGACACACTATAACATAATAATAGAAATAGATCCGACGGGGACGAAGTCGCGAGCAACAGCTAGTAATATTATAAATGTAAGTTTGTGAGTATGTATTGATAGATGTTTGTATTTTTCTGACGCAAAAACGGGTAGGATACTCTACATCCCAGTATTGGGAACGGGAACTAGGTACGCGGGTAAAACCACGGGGAACGGCTAATGTTCAATTAAAACTACAGGATTTGTTCATTTGAAAATAACAATAAATAAAAATAATAAATATTTATAATAATACTAATAATACTAATATTGTAAAGAAGTAAAGTTTGCGTGTTTGTTAAATTGTAAGGGGTAATCTCGGGATCTACTGAACCGATTTTCTAAATTCTTTCACCAATAGAAAGCTACATTATTGTTGAGTGTCATAAGTTATATAATAAAGTTACAATAATAAAAAAGGATTATTAACGTTGCCCAACTCAGTGGGCACGGGTCAGCTAGTATTAAATAATCCAAATAATCCTAAGATTACGTCTTAGAATTTCGTAATGTCCTAACGGCTTAAAGAATGAAACTTTATTTATTTATTTTTATTTATTTATACACTTTATTGTACATTAAAAATAATACAAAATGAGCACATGTATAAAAAGACACAAAAAATAACGTACAAAAGGCGGCCTTATTGCTAACTAGCAATCTCTGCCAGGTTTATAAATATTTATGATGTCCATAGTAAAGTAATTTTAAAAATTTCGGGTTAATCTGTCTTACACTCCCACTTTTTCTTTCATCAAACAAATTTAGAATGACCTATCTAAAAGATTCTTAATTATCTATCCGTTTACTCGATATCTTGTTTTAAAGAATCTTTGTTTTATTCATTGTTTTTTCGGTTAATCCCCTTCACCTAGAAATAAACCTATCGTAAAATCTGTATATAATGACGACTGTCCATCTAATTAAGCTTTTAACATTATAGTGACTAAGATACTTACCTACTTCTATTCGCTCTAATCTTAGAGAAGTCTTAGAGAGATTACTGGGTTCATGAGTCTTAACATCGTATGACTCTAAGTTGGGAGCGTCGGTGTAGTGCACGCCTGCCCGGAGCAAAGTTTTGGGTAGTGGTAACATTGGTTATGGGCTGGCGTTTCTCTTACCATCAGGAGGGCGTCCAGCTCGTCTCACCACTTTATATCTATCTATAAAATAAAAATAATAAAAGCCTAACTGCACAAATTAACTTAGGAATCTTAATACGAAATATCAAACACCATTACGAATCATTGCGGAAGCTCATCCTATCCTTGTCTTTTAATTACAGAGCAAAGTGCGACATTTCCATCAATGTCAAGATAAAGTAAAATATTTGTTAATTTTGTGGTACTGCACTTATACATGTATGCATCCAGCAAAATCACAACTTAGTACTTTAGAGTTCTTGATTATATGTGAATGTCGAAAGATGTACGTAGTTGAAACATTAAAAGTTAAGCATTATCCGCATAATGCAGAGAAACTATGATAGATAGATATGTGTTTACCGACACGCACTAAAACATTTATTTTACTTACCAGAGTTATAATTAAAGCACATTCTTGGCATATAAATCAACCACGGTAATTTTAGACAAAAATTTATCAAAAATATCCAACATAACCTCAAAATAATGACAAACGAATGTTTCGCGCGCTTTTCTCATAAAAAAATCAAAGCGCATTCCGGATCCGTACGTGGGAATAATTCAAATCGGTGTTGACATTACACACGCGTCGCGCCAAAACGGGCTAAAATGGCGGATACATCGCTTAAGATATTTGTTTCCATTTGCCGCTTTAACAACGATTTTTAAACTTTAAACAATGATATTTTAATAGATATGTTACACGCACACAAATCAACCCAAAAAGTGTTCCGCACAGCAGCGTCAGCACACATACATACAAGTTAAAACGATAGAAAATAGATAAATGATAAAACCAAAAAAAAAGAGATAGTTTTCTCAGTTGCGCGTGAATACACCGGCAGCCAATCACCTAAAGGAAAGATGTCCTTATTAGGATGTATTGCGTCTTCAAAATTTTGCGCTTATAACCTATTATGTATTTAATATAATATGCTGAGAGTTTCTTAAATCTATACTATTATTATAAAGATGGAACGATTGTGTGTTTGTTAATAAGTAATCTCGGGATCTAATGAACCGATTTTTTAATATTCTTTCACCGATAGAAAGCCACATTATTGCTGAGTGTCATAGGCTATATAAAAAAACGAAAAGGATAATTATTAATTATTAACATTATGCCCAACTAAGTGGGCACTGGTCAGCTAGTATGTTATATAAATATTAATTAATTAAACTAAAACTATTGCAAATAATACATTTATAATCACATTGCTTTTTGCAAAATTCTCAAATTTTTCTTGACTATTGAATTTCTTATTGGACTGGTCGTAAAAAATATTTGTATATATGATTAGTGCTATAAGCTTATCGGTGTAAAGAAAGTGAAGCCGCGGGGCGCTGCGATTTATCAGAATAAAATAAAATACCGTTGAACAATGAAAACATCCACCCGCACTCGGGGACAGTTAAAGTGATTAAAAACCGCGAACGCGCGCCGCAATTACGACATTGTTTAGAAAAAGTTTAAAAACGCGCGAAACGTGCACAGATAATACATGGCGACATTAGAATATAACGAATCTGTTTGTTTTCGAGTGCGTATATAATGCATATATGTGCGTATAGATAGAAACAATGTCAGATAAGTTTTACGAAGCGAAAAATAATTGGACCAATTTATAAAATACATAATTTATAAATTATAGGTAGCAAAAAATAAACTGTAAACTTAACACGAATTCGCTATACTATAAATAAATAAATTTACTTCGCTCAAAGTAATACGCATTTTCGTTTAGTATAGAATGATTAAAAAAATATTTTCTAATTTTAATACTTGACGCCAGTTTTCTTTGAGGGAGTGATACCACCCCGGGCGAGCCGACCCAAATCAGCCAAACGACATGGCCAAAACTTAAAGACTTACTGGAACGCAGACGAAACCACAGAGCACAGCCAGTGTTACCAGCATTTAATAATTAGCACAGAAATTAGCCCCAAGTTGGTGGTTTAGCGAATAACAGGCAAGATTAATAGGTATAATGTAACAAACGGCTGAGTGACGTATCGCACCTGCGTTGCTTGAGTTATGGCGCGAGTGGGCTTACAACGTGCTATATAGCAGTTTACTGCTGTATAGCACTATTTACTAGTTACTAGCTAAAGCGGAATATTTAGCTTTTAATAACCTGTTTTTAACCGACTGCGCGCCGCAAAGGAGGGTAATGTTTGTTCCTTTGAAGCACTATACAAACTAAACGCCTGGGCCGATTTTAATGATTCATACGTCAATCGATTTCTCTTAGTCCTGCAAATGTCATTAAAGACATAGAATTAATTAAAAATCAAAATGGCGACCATAAGACGCCATATAGTGAAAATGAAAAAAAATAAAATCGTCGAAATATATCAAGGGGTATCTTTGAATAGGGATTTAAAGATTATTAATAGTTTTCTTTCATCACTTTTCGATTACAGTGACTGTTTATGTATAAATAATTAATTTATTATAATTATAATTTTTACATTCTACAATGAATTTAAATTAAACTCCAATAAAATTGAGATGTAGTACTGATGCCGATAAGAATGCCCATCTTTATGATAGATACCATAGTTACAAAGTCAAAAATAAAATAAATAATTTAAAAAATTAAAAAACTCGACTTCGTAAGAAGTGAACCAAACTACGTATCTAATAAAAATAAAACTGAAAAGACAATTACTGCAATCTGGAACTATGAAGAATAACTATCAAGGTAATAAAAAAGTAAGTCTATAGAGATATGCGAGAAGAGAATGGCTCACACTCCAATAAACCCATTATTATATAAATTTTAATGAGCCCCGAATGCCTAAGTTTCTATAAATTTGGAAAATAATGTGATAATAAAATTTAATGAAGGCAATAAACCCTAAAATAGATAAAGAAACAGTTTCCTATCCGGAAGTACAGACAATAAGCAAGCAAGAAGGCCAACTCGATAATTAGCTGACACGAGACCATTTCCCGCGCTTCACCGTCCGCCATTTTCAAAATGGAAGCGGGAAATGACGTGTGAACTGATAACAGCGGGATGAACCCATGACATGAGCGCGCGATTTTTTTAATAATATAACAACCACCTGGTGTATAGGACACAGGTTAATTATATTAACAAGGTTGACGGAAGGTTGTAGAGGGTTATTGTATACCTAACCGAAACGATGATAACAGAACACTTAAACCTATTAAATATATATTATTACATATACGTAAGTACCTAAGTATAAAACGAAGGTTCAAAGTTAGTATTGGGTGTGTTTTATTTGTTAAACATAATTGCATAAAAATACATAAATAGCATAGATATGCTAGTCTGTTTTCAGATAACATATAAAATATACAATCAATGCTATATGGTCTAAAAAATTATGACTTACACTTTCGTCATCTAGGTTTTCAATTCAAGTAACGGGTTCTGAACCCAAAGGGTGATTCTGTTGCTATGATAGCAGCAAGTAGTTAAAACAGAAAAAAAAATTAATTAATGGTCAATAGCAGAGAGCAACTTGAAATATTCGCAAACTTTTAAATTGAGCATTAGATAATAAGGACAAATAAAAACGTGAGTACTTCCTTTTAGTAAGATTCTGTTGAGGTCACCGCATCCTCCTCGGAGGAGAAGGAGAGACCTAGACATATATACGTAACCTATCTAGGAATATAAATTATATTTATTAAGGTTAAGTATAATATCATTGCCTAATAAGGTAAAAAAACTAAAACCCAACTACGACAAAAAACGACGCTGAAAAAGTATAAAAGTACCCCATGAATACAGGTAAAGTCACAAGCAAATGCTAGTAATATATATATATTCGAAATGTACAAGTGAAGCGCTTTAAAATGATACCAAACACGGCATATCTAGCTTAACTTTATTTTTTTACTCTGTATATTTTGTCCGCTAGAGGGCGCCACATTGAATTTGGTGAAAATCTATATATAGCCAATTAAGACGCTTCTAATGATATGTCATTTGTCGAATTCTGATTAGTGGTTTAGAAGTTACGAGGGAACAGATGAACATACATACATACATACATACATACATAGCCTGTCAAAATCATAACCCTCCTTTGGCTTTGCCGTAGTCGGGTAAAAATAATGATTAAATCGCGTTACTGCGCACTAAGCCACGACCCATTAATTTCAGTTCGCTGGTCGGGTCACTGGTTCCACCGATTTTCTACCGCTATCTCGGGTTAAATGATTTGTTGCGTCGCGTCATCACTTCCAGTTATCTATTAACGTTCAAATTATGATTTATTGACGCCATTTTGGATTTAATGTTACGGAAAACGTGTAATGGCAATTAGTATCTTTACATTAGGTTTATAGTATACTAGCTGTGCCCCGCGGTTTTACCCTCGTAGTTCCCGTTACCGGGGCAACACCGGGATATAAAATATCCTATGTGTTAATCTAGGGTATCCGCTATTACAATACCGAATTTTAACTGAATCGGTCCAGTCGTTTTTGCGTGAAAGAATAACAGACATACATACACAAACTTTTACATTTCGAATATGTATTACAAATAGAAAAACAAAGTCGTTTTCTTCTCTCCGTTTCTATTGTATGTATGCTTAAATCTTTAAACTACCCGACCGATGCCCATGCGGTTTTTTTAATAGATAGAGTGAAACAAGAGGAATGTTTTTATGTATAGTACATACATATATACGGCTCAAGCCAGGGCTGTTCGCTAGTTTAATAATAAAGTAAAAACTACAAAATTTTTAAGACTGTACCATTGACGTATTATGTGGATTTGTTCTGTTCAAAAAATTCTGATATAATTACATTACTACTACATCAAGAACATATCCACCTAAAAACTACCTCAATATTAGTTGAGTTTCTTTGTATGTTTGAACGCGCTAATCTCAGGAACTACTGGTTCGATTTTTTTTTTGTGTTGTCCATTTTTCGAGGAGTGAAGCATCAGTGAAAATTAATTTTGCAAAAACTGCACTGAGAAAACGGTTTAAATCCAAGAAATTCGTGTTACAGAAGTAATCTTCTTTATAAGTTCCTATCTTATTAGATTGACTCACTATACTATAATGTATGTAGTATACTTTTGTTTAAACATACATATATTACGCATGTATTATACATATAAACCTTCCTATTGAATCACACTGTCTATTTAAACAACTGCATGAGAATCGATAACTCAGTTAAAGATTGAAGCATACATAGGGATATAGGGACAGAGATATCAACTTTGTTTTATATTACGTAGTGACGTCTGTTAACAAAGATGTTAAATACCGAATATAAAAAAAAATTAATCTAGTCTACATCGAGCACAACATCACCAACTCCTATTTACTAACTAAATTTTCACCCATATCTATTTTTTGCGAAAATCACGCACAGAAAATGTATATATTATGAATTCAAACGATCTATAAGGATAAGAAAATATATATTTTAACAAAAATAAACGAATTACAATCGATAAGCTAATAAAAAGCTATTAATATACTTCACGCAAAAGAATCGTACTTAGTGTATTATACAAATTATTTATTTTACAAATTTTTAATGGTAAGTAAATGTTTAAACTTCCTCAAAAATCGCTCATATTGGAAAAATTTAAATACTTCACAGCTTACCTACTTTACATAAATAAAAAAAAAATATTATACATACAGACGAATTGAGAACCTCCTCCTTTTTTTGAAGACGGTTAAAAATAATACAAATGTCCAAAAGCCTTGAATGTAAAACATTATGCAAATTGACATTCGCTGTCAAAGTGACAATATCAGCTGATCCAGTCGATCTAACCTAAAATCGAAATAACCGAAAATAGTAAACAGTACAAGAAAATATAGAAATACCAAATACTAAACTTAAATTAATTACAAATAAAGATTATGAGGTATCTGTCGCAAATATTCCAACCCACAATAGTAATACCAAAAGGTGCCAAAATTAAAAACACAGAAATTACATGTAAAAGTCAAAAAGTAAGCGGTATTTATTGTAATTATTAGTTCATGGATATAAATAATGTAGAAGCGATCATATGTTCGAAATTTATGATGTCCTTTAGTTATAAATTATGTATTTATAACTAAAGGAATGTTGAATGGACTAAGAGTTTTACACATTAATTTTACACAAATTTGAAATGTTGTGTCTTATATTGCCTTAATTTTTAAATACAGTAAGCTGCTAATTTAGAACATACTTCATATCTTATTTAATTAAAATGTACTCCTTTAACCAGGCGTTATGTCCATATTTCAGGACATTAAGTCTCCAACCACAAATATTGGCTTTATAGCTATAAATGTTTCAATTACTGAACAACCAGCAAGTAGATCCTAACTTTTATTTCAGTTACTTCTAGAATGTGGACTAATTCGGCCATCAAGTCCTGGATTCTTCACAATACTTCCACTGGCCCGACGGGCCATTGACAAGCTAGAGAATCTTATCCACAAATGCCTTGAAGATGTGAACGCTCAAAGGTTGTCTCTTCCATGTTTAACGGCAGCAAAGTTGTGGAAAAAGACCGGACGGCTCGAGGATGTTGGATCAGAGTTATTCACTGTTGATGATAGGCATGACAAAACGTATTTGTTGGCACCGGTAAGATTGTAGGACTAAAAACTCCATCTCCAAGATTTTAAAATCTTATTATCTGATTACTCTTAAATTTATAGTTATTTATACCAAAAAGATCTATAGAATTTAGCCCCATGTGGAGTAAACAGTTATCTTACTAATATTATAAAGAAGTAAAGTTTGTGTGTTTGTTAAGTTGTAAGGGGAAATCTTGAAATCTACTTAACGATTTTAAAAATTGCAATAAAATAAATATTCCAATACCAATAGAAGGCCACATTATTGCTGAGTGTCATAGGCTACATAAAAAACCGAAAGGCTTATTAACATTATGCCCAACGAAGTGGGCGCGGGTCAGCTAGTACTAAATATTATTTTTTAAAGACTAGAACAGTAAAACTTACTTCTTAGTAAGCATATTCCAGTCTGTAAATTTAAAAGTTTATGTATTATCTATTCTTTTTTTATCTTATACTAGCCGTTGCCTGCGACTCCACCCTCGTGGACTTTCATATAAACTTTGACCACCTCCTCCCCCCTATTAATCCCTTTTTTTCAGTTAAAAAGTAGTTTCAGTTGTTCTTATCGGTTCTGTTGTTTTAGCGTGATGGAAAAAGAGACAGACAGAGTTACTTTCACATTTATAATACGGATTAGCAGTAAATTGTTCTTTCTTTGTCTTTCATATTCACACTTTAACAGTCTGGCAGTATAGGTTAGAAACACACATTTTTTTTTGTATTTATTATATTATAATATCACTTCATTATTTTTTAGACACATGAAGAAGCAATTGCAGACTTGATGGCTGACGTCGGGCCATTGTCATACAAACAATTACCTCTCCTTGTATATCAGGTAAGGATTTATATTTCATAAAACATTCTATCTATTAGTAAGAACCTTATGAAAATATAAGCAGTCGTTTTTGAGTTTATTAAATAAGACAGATGGACAAATGAATTATTAAAGAGGTTTTTAATATGTTAATTACATATGTAGATATATGATATGAAGTCTGTTAAAAATTATTTTGATCAAAGTTTGGATCAAAATAATTTAATTTTTTTAAGTTAGTTAACTTTTAACCTTCTCCTAAAGGAAGGAAGGAGTTTTATAACCGCTGATCCAATTCTGATAATTTTTTCTTTAGCATATTCCTCGGAGTATGAGTCTCTTAATCAGATACTGGGAAATTGAAATCCTCGCTTGATAACATAATAAATGTCAAAGAAGAAATATTTGTTAAGCTTTTGGGCAAAAACTACTGGATCTTTTATCATGGAATTTTGTACCCATACTTGTGGAGGTAAATATCAATTTAATTGTATGTTTGTGTATTTCAGATAACTAATAAATACAGAGATGAATTAAGACCAAAGCATGGATTGCTCCGTTCCAGAGAATTCCAAATGATGGATATGTACGGATTCCATACCGACCACACCAGTGCTACTAATATTTATGAAAGTGTTACTCAAGTGTATAAAAATCTATTTGATATCTTGCAACTACCGGTACATAGAGGTATAACTTTATTAAATCCATACTTAACATTATAAATACGAAAGTAACTCTGTCTGTCTTTCCATCACGCTCAAACTACTGAACCGATTAGAATAAAATTTGGTAGACAGATGGTCTAAAGCCTGAGATAAAACATAGGCTACTTTTTGATACGAGGCACAGAGATAAAATTGTTATGCCTGCCTTCCGCCTTAGTAAATCAAAAAATTCTTTCATGGGGCAGGGTATACTGTTCTATAATAAGCTTCCTAAGAGCGTCAAGGATCTGACTTATTCCAAGTTTAGAAGCTGTGTTAAAAAATGTCTAATTAAAAAGGCGTACTATACATTAAATGAATATATTGAAGACAAAAACGCTTGGAATGATATTTCTTAACGCTCGTAGGACGGTGACCCTTTTTCATGTATAATTGTATAAATATTATAATAGTCGAATTTTTGTTTATACTTACAATTGTATGTTCTTATTTTAAAAAGAGCGACTATCAGAGTTTCTTACCGGTTCTTCTCTGTAGAAACTGCCTTCCGAACCGGTGGTAAATGTTTTGTAATACTATGACGATTCAAAAGTGTTACTTTATGTAGCCTAATTGAATAAAGATACTTTTGACTTTGACTTTGATTTTGACTCGAAAAAAGGGTTATAAAGTAGGAAGGGGGGGGTTAATTTGAAAGTCCACGCGGACGGAGTCGCGGGCAACAGCTAGTTATTTATATTTAGTAGTATTTATTAAATGTATTATTTACGACTAAAATATTTTGAGTTTTTATAACTTTTTCTCTGGTAATTTTTAGTTGAAGCGCCCTCTGGTGACATGGGCGGGTCTATATCCCACGAGTGGCAGCTACCAGCCGCTGCGGGAGAGGACGCGATAGCTGTATGCCCGTCCTGCTCGCACACCAGCTTGGGCCATACGTGCAGCCAGTGCGGGAGAGAGACGGATATGTGTAACAGTATTGAGGTTAGGTTGGATGTTTTTAAATTCATTCAATAGTAGCAAATTATATTGTTTTATGATTAACAATATTTTAGTTTTATCTATTATTATAATCCATACTTATATTATAAATGCGAAAGTAACTCTGTCTGTCTGTCTTTCAATCACGCTAAAACTACTGAACCGGCTTCTGGAAAAAGGGTTAAAAGGGGGAGGGTCAAAATTTATATGAAAGTCCACGCGGGCAAAAGCTAGTGAAAAATATATATAAAATTCAATGAAGCTACATATTTATTTTTAACCGACATCAAAAGAGGTTTCGCAATTCGATCGTACATATTTTTTATATAACTTTGCAGATAACTTTGATTTTATTTTTATTTTATAATTGTATTGAAAATATGTATAACTTTATTTTTCTTCTCAGGTGGGACATACATTCATCTTAGGAACTAAGTACAGTGAGCCGTTGCAAGCGAAATGCATCGCGCCGGAATCGAATCCCACACCCCTGGTTATGTCGTGCTATGGAATTGGTATTACTAGGTAAATTAAAAAAAATCTAAAATCCTTAAAAAAAATTAGTTTAAAACTGTGTCTGTTTTAAATTTCATTAAATTTTTAACAGACTTCAAAAAAAGGAGGTTTCTTAATTCGAACATATAGGTACCTATATACTTTTTATCTACTAGTTTTGAACGCACTGGAAATACAAAAAAATAACAAAAAATCTATTATATTTAGTAAATAAGTGGTCCCAATATAATAATTTTGATAATATAATATTATGAATGTTAATATGTTTTCTGCTCTGCAAAAACTACTAAACCGAATTTACCGAAAATTTCGCATACTAGTAGATTAGATTGAGCCATAATCGGTCCGCCGTAAGTGAAGCCAAAACTGTATATATGTAGGTGTTAACAGCACGTTCTTATACTCGATGACACGCACACAAGCCCACCGATAATGTTGCTGCTATAAGAAATTTACCCTATAAATGTGGAAAAATTGAAATTAAGATTAAATACTCATTTTACTGCGATTAACTGCGGCGACGATCTATGTAAGTAGACAAAGTTGTCTACTTTGGAATGGCTTCACTTTGCGTGCCCGTTGCGCCAGTTCTATGTATTATTATTCCGTGATATGTAAATATGTTTCCTGCTCTTTCACGCAAAAACTACTAAACGGATTTAGCTGAAATTTGGCATGCGGGTAGATAGATCTGGAACAAAACGGGTAAGACCGTTGGGTGGTATAGGTCGCGTCACGAATCTTTAGCGTGGAACGAAACCTGCGCAGAAGTCAAAAATAAGATATCGAGGTAGCGGCGCGGCGCGCGGGGCGCGTGATCGTCGGGTGCGCGAGCGTTGATTGGTTGTCCCAGTCGTGTTGTCTTTCTCGCACCAATACGTCAATTACGAGCGCGATTCTACCGATGCGCAGCTATTCTCGTCCAGCGCTAAACATAAATGACGCGTAATATACTAGTTTAAATATAATAAAGTATGTATTGTATTTACAGGTTGTTGGCGGCGAGCGTGGAGGCGCTGTCTTCAGACACTAGTATAAGATGGCCGACTGCCATCGCGCCCTTTTCGGCCGTTGTTATTGGACCAAAGGTGACATTATTCATTCATTCTTTTATTCTTATACTAGCTATTTCTCGCCGTTTTACCTCCGTAGTTCCCGTTCTCGGGGCAATACCGGGAATAATCACCTATCTACATACCCAAATTTCAACTGAATCGGTCCAGTCGTTTTTGCGTTAAAGAATAACAAACATACATCCACACATACATTCTCACAAAGTTTATAACATTATGTAAGCAGGATTAATTGGATTTGTGACTCGCCCCGGCTTTGCTTGCAAATATGCATGTTTTATATCTATCCATACTAATATATAAAGCTGAAGAGTTTGTTTGTTTGTTTGAACGCGCTAATCTCAGGAACTACTGGTTCGAATTGAAAAATTCTTTTTTTATTGAATAGACAATTTATCGAGGAAGGCTTTAGGCTACATAACATCACGCTGCGACTAATAGGAGCGAAGATATAATGAGAAAAAATATCGACGGGAACGAAGTCGCGAGCAACAGCTAGTTTAATATAAACCTTCCTCTTGAACCCTATTTATTAAAAACCGCATGACAATCGATTGCGCTGTTTTAAAGATTTAAGCATTCATAGGCATATTAGAACAGAGGCGCCCGGCTTCGCTCGCATATATTATGACTAGCTGTTGCTCGCGACTTCGTCCCCGTCGATTACTTTTTTATTATGTCTTCGCTCCTATCAGTCGCAGCGTGATGTTATGTAGCCTAAAGCCTTCCTCGATAAATGGTCAATTCAATACAAAAAGAATTTCAATTCGAACCAGTAGATCCTGAGATTGGCGCGTTCAAACAAACAAACAAACTCTTCAGCTTTATATATTAGTATAGATTAGTATAGATGTAAGTTATCCTATCTTATAAGTTGGATCAAACTGCACACGGTGTGCAAATTTTATTTAAAATCGGTTCAGTAGTTTAGGAGTCGATAGCCATATTTATATGCCATATGATTTTTTTGCAGGAAGGCTCAAAGGAGTGGTCCAAGCACGGCCCACAAGAGGTGTCGGCGATAGCACGTGCTGTGGACGCCGCCACGGACGTCGTGCTCGACGATAGGCACGGGTTGACCATCGGGAAACGGCTTCTCATGGCTGACAGGTATATTTATTTATTATTTATACAACGTGTAACAGAAATGTGGGGTAATGTTTTTGCGTGATGTTCAGATGCTCATAGATAGTCTATATTATACAAGTCCCCGCATTAAAATAAATATATTTGAGATCAGCTGTGCCCGCGACTTCGCCCGCGTAGAACAGTGACTTTGGGCAGCATTTTTGAAAATGCCTAACCCGCGCCAACAAACGTTCAGCGAGTTCAACGTGATTCTTTAAATTGCCATAACTTTTTTATTTATCAACCGATTGACATGAATTAAACACTAAATGTTAAGTGAAGAAGAAGTTACCACAATATATAATTGAAAACCCCATCTAGATAGAATAAGCCGTTTCTGAGATTAGCGTAAACAAACAAACGGATAAACAGTCAAAAATTTCAAAAATCATTGTTTTGGGTTCTATTGCGTTAATAAAGGTCTCCTATAATATTTTTTCTCATATATCTTCAATGTTAAGACAGCCACTCGTTACGTTTTTATTATATGTATAGATATATAGATTTATATGTATACCTATGTCACCGGAAAATAACAAGAACAGCAAATTTATAAATTTTCTAGGAAATTTATAAACCTTCGTAGGATTCGAAATGAGAGATAAATTGTATTATTTTAAGACCACATTTCCGCACTAGCTGTTGCCCGCGTGGACTTTCATATAAAATTTTACCCCACCCCTTCGTCCACTCCTAACCCTTTTTTCCAGTTAAAACTAGCCTATGTTTTATCTCAGGCTCTAGACCATCTGTGTACCAAATTTCATTACAATCGGTTCAGTAGTTTTAGCGTGATGAAAAGACAGACAGACAGAGTTACTTTCACACTTATAATATTAGTATGGATTACTTGATCCAGTGCAGATTTTTGAGAAATTAATTGATGTTTTAAACTTAAATCCTATTCCTCTATTAAAGATATTTAAAATAGTAAAATTATAAACGCCAAGTTCTGAATCGAGCTTATGATTTTAACTTAGCATTTATCTATAAAAAACATATAAAAAACCCTCCCTTTGGTTTGTACTTAGAGGAAGTTTACATGCTCCTTTTTTTATTATTTTTTTCTTTTTTTCCTTAATTTGAGTGGCTTGGTAATGAGAATCGGTAAAATTTTACTAATATTTTAGATTTTAAAACAATCCTTCATATATTCTGCAATAAATAATAAACATATCAAATACTTTTTCAGGATGGGCTACCCCTACATTATAGTCTGTGGCAAGAATTCAACAGAAAACCCGCCAAAATATGAATTATACGCGCGAAATGAAAAGAAGCCATATTTGCTCGATTTCAATGAATTGATGCAGTTTTTACAAAACGATAGATGTAAAGAAATACATGTTGATAAATTGGTTAATAAAATTTAAAAATGACGGTTTTTTACTTATTTATTACTTAAGAAATATAAATATACTATAAAAGGAAAAACTAACTGACTTACAAATTAACGCACTGCCTAAACGGCTAAACTTAGGCACTGGAAGGCATTTGGAAGGGACATAGCCTAGGTACCGTAGAGGTCCACTAAGAATCCGCATTAAGCTGTATCAAATTTCATTACAATCGGTTCAGCGGTTTAGCCGTTAGCGTAAAATTATAAAAAGTTTCAACCACTCGCGCAACCTTTTGGGGGTTGATTTAAAAAAAGTATCTGTGTACCAAATTTCGTTCTAATAGGTTCAGTAGTTTTAGCGTGATGGAAAGACAGACAGA
>JADANM010006871.1:2321322-2332278 GCA_026213755.1 Eurema hecabe | reverse complement strand
TATAATAAATTATAAATTCTCTATGGACAATAAATAACATAATATCGTAAATCTCAGTTAAATTAGTTAATACTCTTTTGTTATAATATTACCTATTATTTTTAATGCGTTGTCTGCAATAAATAAATTTATTATTGTTGAAATTAATAACTCAATACATTGTTAAAAACAATTTAATACTTTAAAGAAATAAATAATGGCACTCTGAAAATATATGCGGTACAGATTATTAACATGTTTATTAAATAAATTTTTACGTTTTCATTTAATTTTTCAGATAAATAGGTTAAAATATTGACATTTCTAGTTTCCTGCACTCGATGTCCTATAGCCTATATTCCAAGTATATTATTTTTTACTCAAATAAAAAAGAATATATTCGCTCTCGAAAAATTCTTCATTTCCTGGACACTTATTAGCTAATTTACTGCATGAATCACTATCACAATCAAACATTAAATCACTTTATGCACCAAAAAACGAATATTCAATCGAGATTACAAATAGACGCCGTAAGATTCCCGCCAAAACTCAAAGAATATATTATGGATAACAATTTCTTAGGTTTTTTTGGTGAGAGAATAGAGAACACTCCTTAGTGTTTGCTAATATTAGCTATATTATATAGTTTCTGAGTTTGAATATAATATAAAAAAAGTCTCCTTTATTAACATTTTGGACGTGAAATATCTTTAAAATCGCGCCGAAACATACGGGTACCAAGTTTAAAAAACTATAAGTCTTGGAAACAAAAATTTGGTGTGAATATTTATTGACGACCGCTTGGCGCAGCGGTAGCAAAACTGCTTTCTGCGCGAAGGGTCGTGGGTTCGATCCCCACACCGGAAAAATATATTTGTAATTTACATTTGTATTTTTCTGGGGTCTGGGTGTTGCTATGTATTGTATGTATGTATTTACAAAAGAAAAAGTATGTATATGTAATTTATTCCGTTATCTAGTTGCCATAACACAAGCTTCGGCTTAGCTTGGGACTAGACGGCGCTGTGTATAAATGTCCTGAAAATATTTATTATTATTTATTTCTTTATTATTTCACTTATATAGTCAGCTCGCTGTTAAAACAGCGTCAATCTTGTTTTCATTTCAATCTTTTACTTTAAAAGTGATTCGCTAACATAGACGTTTCACGTTAAAACCAACGGCCGTGTGTCCCGACACAGCCCCACCACATTTACGGGTTATACTTGTACAAGATAGGCACGAAACATATCAAAACAAAATTTATGTTATATATTAGATTAGTCGAATAATTTACATAATCCTATGATTTTTATTCCCGTATTGCTACGGAAAAGGTACCTACCACAGACAAACCCATAGAACACAGTCAGTTTAAAAATTAATTCGTAAGTGAAAACTGTCCGTCCGTTAGGAGCCATTGTGAGTGAAATCGCTACGTGAAAGTATGTCCAATTGACAGCTGGGTGTCAAACAATTGGTTAATGGACGCCATTTTGGAGGCAAAACAAAGCCTTTTATAGTAAAATCTAGCTGTTGCCCGCGACTCCGTCCGCGTGGACTTTCATATTATAAACTTTGATCCCCCCCCCCCTTCCCCCTTTATAACCCTTTTTTCGAGTTAAAAAGCAGCTTATGTTATATCTCAGGCTCTGAACCATCTGTGTATCAAATTTCATTACAATCTTTATACTTTAATACTTTTGGGGCTTGACTAAAAAAATAGGGTCGTTAGTCGGTTCAGTAGTTTTAGCGTTATGGAAAGACGGACAAACAGACAGAGTTACTTTCGCTTTTATAATATTAGTTCGGCTTCGAGGTGACTTCGAGTTTCCTTAGTTAACAACTAGTAAATGCATGTATATCACACATTCATTTTAAATGGACGCATTTAATTTTAACAAATAAAATTATATCTGTTTTATAAGAATCTGCCCAGTATTTTTTTTAATTAAATATTTCCTTTAAAAAATATACGAGATATACATATATAATCTCAATGAATCATCATTGTTTTAGCGACATATCAATGTCGCTAAAACACTTGATTACAAAAGTTAATTAACATTTAACAATTACAAATCATTTTAACACTAAGTACAAATTTCTATAAACACGCGTCGCGAGATTAGTACAAATTGTCATTATTGATTTTCAAAAAACAAACTTGAGTCGTGCTTAAATTTAATTGGCTTTTGAGTGTCATTTAGGTTGAAATTATGTGACTTAGAACCACAATAAGCGGGCAAATAGTCGCGTCAGTATCACGGGTCACACATGATTGGACAATTGTGAAAGCGTCTTTCCGTCCGATGTCAATGACCCATCATAATCACTTATAGTGCGCGTCATTTATGTTTAGCGCTGGACGAGAATAGCTGCGCATCGGTAGAATCGCGCTCGTAATTGACGTATTGGTGCGAGAAAGACAACACGACTGGGACAACCAATCAACGCTCGCGCATGCGACGATCACGCGCCCCGCGCGCCGCGCCGTTACCGCGATACCTTATTTTTTACTTCTGCGCAGGTTTCGTTCAGCGCTAAAGATTCGTGACGCGTACTATACACGTCCACGTGACGTTACTTGGGAAGTCCTCAGTTGTTCCTTCATGGTTGAGAATCATGACCCTTTTTTAAAGATCTTGGTCTTCCATCTTTGATGATCTTGGGCTTAATGAAGTGAGACGTTTTTAGGTACTTCAAATCTCCTCTTCTCCTTGTTCTTGTCCCTTATTTCCTTGTCATAACTTATTTAGGGTCTCCTAGGTATTATTTTGGATTATCTACTTGGGGTTAAAAAGTTCTGAAGTTCGCTTCCTCGGACGAGTCAAATGTAACTTAAAGCGTTTCTTTAGACGGTATCTATATTTAAGCGAGGTGAGTTCGGCAGATTTCAAGATAATTATATTTATACTAGCTGTTGCTCGCGACTTCGTCCCCGTCGGATCTATTTCTATTATTATGTTATAGTGAGTCAATCTTAGAAGATAGACATATACTGTCGCGGACTTTTTTTTAGATCATTTAAAGAGGAATAATTCTTTCATACATATTATTTTTGTATCTTGAACCGTTTTTTCGCAGCGCACGCAAAGGAAGCCCTCAAAGATGAATAATTTTCCCCGTTTTTTCCATATTTTCCATTATATCTTCGCTCCTATTAGTCGCAGCGTGATGTTATGTAGCTTAAAGCCTTCCTCGATAAATGGTCAATTCAATAAAAAAAGAATTTTTCAATTCGAACCAGTAGATCCTGAGATTAGCGCGTTCAAACAAACAAACAATAAAACTCTTCAGCTTTATATATTAGTATAGATATAGATAAAACGACCTAACAAACATACAAATGTGCTTTCCTTCCCTTCCCTTTTTATCGGGAAAAAAGGTATCCTGTATGTTAGCTAGGTCATCTCCGTATAATTTATCAAAATCGGTTTAGCAGTAGATATTAAAATAGAAGTGTTACATACAGAAAGATGTAGATTTAAAAAGAATCTCAACGTAAGATTCGTTATGGCTTACGAAATACTAGTGATTTGAAATGGCTGCTACAATTACCTTAGTGCGGTTTTATTGCATAATACCTTAATGACGTCAGCCATAATGAACCATAGACACCAGGGCTACTTAAAGTAGGGTCCATAGACCGTCACACGTTCCCACCATCATAAAAGGGTCCATAGACCACCAAAGGGTCTGTGGTCTGTACCATGACTACCAGGTTCCTCAACCTCTTAGGAATTTATTTATTTTTATTTCTAACATTACAAGAAAAACAAATATGTACATGTAAAATAGCCACAAATTATGTACAAGAGGCGGCTATTGCTATCTCTATCAGGCATTCTAGATATCTAACAATTGGTAAAAAAATATGAACTTTCGGTAACTTTTACTCCTTATAAACGCAGACATTTTGTGAGGAGCTAGTTTTTATTTTTTCGATGCCAATCAAAAGCTTGCCAACCTCTGGTATTAGACTTAACATATTATGTTGGCAAAATATGTACACATATACACATACTATACCTTTTTTGTCTTATATGTATTACGCAGCGTTCAATAATGGAATATAAACGCTGTGCACTTTGCATATAAAGTAATCACAATATCTCTATATATAAAAGGACAAACTGACTGACTGACTGACTGACATATCAACGCACAGCCTAAACGGCTAAACGTAGGCACTTGAAATTTTGAAGGGACGCCGCTTAGGTACCGTAGAGGTCCCACGGAAACGGGAATTAGCGGGAAAATCCTTTTGTATAAAAAGCTAAACCGCGTAAGTTAGACATTGAAATTTGGCATGCAGGTACCTTAGTAAACTTAAAGCTTAGTTGCAACAGGATATTGCAAAATTCCACCGGGAACTGAAGTTAGCGGGTAATAACATTTGTATGTCAAAATCTAAACTAAGGATAGGTAGAGTAGGTACAGCGTGGAAGAAGCACTAGTAAGTAGTATTATATATACTTGTATACGTCGCGTTACGAATCTTTAGCGCTGAACGAAACCTGCGCAGAAGTCAAAAATATGCATATAAAGTAATTACAACATATTCTTCTAAGAAGAAACTAACTGACTGACTGACATATCAACGCACAACCTAAACGGCTAAACGTAGGCACTTGAAATTTGCAAAGGACGTCGCTTAGGTACCGTAGAGGTGCTCTAAGGAATTCCCAAATTTCCCACAGGAACGGGAAATACCGGGAAAAATACGGAAAAATCCTTTTGTATAAAAAATCTAAACCGCTTAAGACTGTAGACGCTTGAAATTTGGCAAAATTCCAACGGAAACTGAAATTAGCGGGAAAAAACATTTCTATGAAAAAATTTAAACTGAGGATAGATAGAGTAGGTACGGCGTGAACGAAGTACCAGTAAGTAGTATTATATACAACGTGTAACAGAAATGTGTGGTAATATTTTTGCGTGATGTTCAGATGCTCAAAGATAGTCTATGTCCCCGATTAAAATAAACATATTTAAGATTTTTTATTTCATTAATTCATCAATAAAATCGATAATATGAAAATCAAAACCAAAGTGTTTCATCACTTTTCGAATTCTAATGACAGAGACAGCAGTAACTTTTTCATATATCGTTTTACTATAAGTGTTTGTTTGGTTAAATCGATATTAAAAAACTGTTTGTTTGTTTGCAGTACAAAATGAGGTCACTGGTGTTAATCTGTGCGTTGGCATTCGTCTGTGGGACATTCGCTAAGAGCAAAAGGGAGGACAATAAGGTATGTTTCTTTATAATTTTTTCTCTTTTTAAAAGATTTTTTGAAGAGGTTTATTTATAAACATTAACTTAAATATTAGAGACGAACTGCTAAAATTAATTTTAAAATTATTTTTTTTTATTAACAAAAAATAAAGTATAGTACGCGTCATTTATGTTTAGCGCTGGTCGAGAATAGCTGCGCATCGGTAGAATCGCGCTCGTAATTGACGTATTGTTGCGAGAAAGACAAAACGACTGGGACAACGCCCGACGATCATGCGCCCCGCGCGCCGCGCCGTTACCTCGATACCTTATTTTTGACTTCTGCGCAGGTTTCGTTCAGCGCTAAAGATTCGTGACGCGTACTATACCTAATGCTACAATATCTAAGTACAGTACCGCATTCCACCACTGTGCCGTCATAGTAAGTTGATGTCATTTCAAATATAATTTTAACCATAAAATAATAAAATCTAGAACCGTAGTATGGACACGCAAAGTGAAGCCATTTCATAGCAGACAATTTTGTCTTCTTACATAGTTCGTCGCCGCAGTTCATCGCGTTAAAGTTCGTTTTTTATTTTCGTTTTAATTTTTCCACATTGATAGGGTAAATTTCTTATAGCAATATTATCGATGGACTTGTGTGCGTGTCATCGAGTATAAGAACGTGCTTTTAAACATATACATTGCATTACATATACTTACATTACTAACAGTTTTGGCTTCACTTACGGCGGACCGATTATAATATTTTTTTATTTTTTATTCTATTCTATGAAATGATGAGACGAGTCCAGCTCAAGACAAACGCCAGCCCATAAACAATGTAGTGCTACCCAGAACTTTGCTCCGGGCAGGGGTGCACTACATCGACGCTCCCCACTTTGAGTCATCAGATGTTAAGACTCATTAGCCCAGTAATCTCGCTGGCTACAGTGCCCTTCAGACCGGAGCACAGTGACATTTGCACTTCACTGTTCAGGCGGTAGAATGTCTGGCACTGTGGGGGTACCCACCCAGTCGGTCTCCTGCGAAAGAGACCTACCCCCGGTAATAATAATCAAGGGACTATCAGTCTTTGCGTTACACGTCTACGATTTCAACCATTTCATACGAATATGAAATAACACAAGTATATTTATTTATAAAAATTAAATTGCAAAACAGCCATAAAGTCTTCAATTATGTTTGTATGTGAGGCCTTCAATAGCCCTTTGATAGCTTTAGCAGCGTTTAAAAAAATCTTGCATTACACATAGGGCTACCAACTATATTTTAAAATCGGTTTATGTACCTTATAAATAAAAAATACCCTTTAAATTAACTAAGTTGTTATTGTATGTGTTACAAATGTTGCTTAAAAACGCATAAATACATGTATTTAAGTAAAAATGTATAGACATGCAGTCCTAAACGGCTATGCAAGTGGAAATTCTATGTTAACGCAAAAATACCTCGTAGTACGCCAGTCCAAATGTTTCCGAGTTTAGCTCAGTTGAAAAGTTAAAAAGATTGTTCTAAGTTTAAGGGAATATATTATTTGATTATAATTTTATGTTTTTTTGTATTAACGATATCCTAAATATACGTGGTGTATTATAGATATATACTTTTCTTAAAATATTTTGTCAAGAAAATATATAAAAGGAATCGTTTATAAAAAAGAAACAATATCCACTAGGTATATGTATCGACGATATCGAGAAGTTGTATATAGTCTATATATCTATGCTAAGTCTCAAACAAATATCGTAAGCGCGATTCAGAACGTCGACGCATTAGAAGCGGTCGGAAAATATTAAATAAAATATTTAAAAAAACTTCAAGTCGACAGCCCTATATGTTAAGCTGTTATAGCAGCCTTCTCACGCAACGCTGGGAACGAGGTCGAACACTCGTCAGCTGCTACACGCTTTGTTTTGTTTTGTTTTTAAATTAGGGCTGCGTGCTTTGATATAATCTTAGTTAGCTATTACCCAAGTTTTTGTGGAATGTTGGGTTTTACGCACATAAAATATTACCTACATATTCGATTTTAAACAGTAGCTTTTTGTGTTCGCACGTCAATTCTTAGTTATTTTTTTATAACTTTATAAAATATTGTTTAACTAGCTACCAGCCTCGACTTTGCACACATACCTATATGATTCATGTAAACACATAAATTATTCTATCTGAAAAAAAAACGCTTGAAAATCGGTTGCATAGTTTTGAAGATCTAAGCCTATATAGGGACAGACAAAAGAAAGTGACTTTGTTTTATCCTATATGTATCTAATAATTTATGTATGATTCGAAAATAAAAAAAAACATTGAAATATAATCAAGCAAAAATACACAAACTTGAAACAATCTTAATTATACTAATGTATAGGTCGCGTCACGAAACTTTAGCGCTGAACGTAACCTGCGCAGAAGTCAAAAATAAGGTATCGAGGGGACGGCACGGCGCGCGGGACGCGTGATCTTCGGATTCGCGAGCGTTGATTGCTTCCCCATAGTATTGTCTTTCTCGCACGAGCGCGATTCTACCGATGCGCAGCTAATCTCGTCCAGCGCTAAACATTCTTGACGCGACCTATAATGATTGTTTAACTAGTCAATAGTATATCTTAGTACCGTAGTACCTTTCGGATACGAGTCCGACTCACACTCCGTTTACAGAATTTACAGAATGTTTTTGTTTTTATGTAATCTGTCGATATTTTTAGGTGAAGATCGCGGTATACTACGAGTCTCTGTGCCCGGACAGCAAGCAGTTCATCACGAGTCAGCTGGCACCCGTGTGGAGGGAGCTTCGCGGTGCTGTGAAGGTCAAGCTGGTGCCCTATGGCAAAAGCACGGTGAGATACTCAGAAAGGGGTTTTTTTTTATTTATAGTATGGCATTAGCGTCTAGCTTTTTGCCAGTGTCAATATAATAAGAGGCAACGTGGTCAAGATAAAAGTCGATATGAGTCAAGTAAGATCGCCATCAAGTCGTCTTTAGTCGAGTCAGTCAGTCGTTACGTTCTGCCCTTCGTAAAGTGATGGTGAACTTTACGAAGAACCTCGACGAATCTTGGAGCAATCGGAACGGCGCTACTATGCGCTCTCGAATGAATTCTTCATTTCCTGGACGCTTATTAGCCAATTTACTGCATGATTCACTATCACTCTCAAACATTAAATCACTATATGGACCAAAAAACGAATATTCAATTGAGATTACAAATAGACGCCGCCAAATTCCCAAAACTCCAAAAAGAGTTATATTAACTTTTTAACGGCCTTCCCAAAAAAGAGGTTAGCTTTGTAGCAGACTTCCAAAACATGCATATTATATTATACGCTCGAATTGAGAAACCTCCTCTGGAAGGTTGTTTTTTCAATTCAACCGTGTATAATTTATAGGATATATGATACGAGTTATCTACGATAACTGAAACTGTAAGCTGTAAAGACACTTTAATAACTGAAAATCTAATAGCGTAGTGCAAATGACTTGATCCTAAGCAAATTTTTATCTCAGAACCTTAAGACCTAATAATTTTAATGATTCGTAATTTATTTGAAAACGTAGTTTTAGTGACGTACCGTTTTCATTTTTTTTATCACTTACTGACACTATTTTAAAAAGTATACATCTGTATTCACAGCACGACAAAGTAAACGGCAAATGGCAGTTCATTTGTCATCACGGAGTGGACGAATGCTACGGAAATAAGGTAATAATTAATTAGTTAACTTTAAGTAAGTTATAAGTTATAAGTAGTGGCACGAATCTTTAGCGCTGAACGAATCCTGCGCAGAAGTCAAAAATAAGGTATCGACGGGACGGCGCGTGATCGTCGGGTGCGCGAGCGTTGATTTTCCCCATAGTGTTGTCTTTCTCGCACCAATAAGTCAATTACGAGTGCGATTTTACCAATGCGCAGCTATTCTCGTCCAGCGCTAAACATCCGTGCCAACCTATACTATTTGCTTACGTTGCGTTGTTCCCTTTCACGGAACATTATCGGGATATACAAAGTATCCTATGAATTAAGCCTATCTACGTATCAACTAAGTCTGTCCAGCCGCTGTTGCGTAAAAAAATAACAAACATAAATATAACATTTATATAATATTCATAAAATTAAGATAGCACATACATTTTACCCTAGGGGAATACTTTCCGAATCGGTGGTATGTAATTGTTAAATTCAAATACCAAAAACCTTAAATTAGGCTTTGAGCTGTTGAACTAGTAGATGAAGTTTTCATCAAAAAATATTATTCTAGGTCCAAGCCTGTATCCTGAAGGACAAAAACCTCCAAGACACGGAGAAGATGGAACTCGTCATTTGCCTCATGGGACAGGCCAGTCCTGACAAGTCTCTAGACACGGTAAGCTTCTGGTCTATTATTTAGTTAAAACTCATCATATTTAAAGACAATGCAAAGATTCAACATGTTTCATGTATTCCATGTTGTATAACGAGTTTTAAGGAACTTGTAACATTTCTTAATTAATTCTCTCAACTGTGATGTGGAAATAGGTGACATGAATTAAAATAAAGCAACACCCAAAAATTAATAATAAAAACATTTTTACGCTGTTGACTATATGTTTGTAACGTATTTTTTTTTAATGACTAGGGCCCAAAAAATAATATAGTAACGAGCTAGGGTCAATGATTACGTAGTTGTTGTTTTAAAAATCTTGTTAAACTGGCTTTAAAATCGCATTGTCATTCAAGGAAAACCCCCACTATATTTCCATTAACTGCAGCGGGAAGGGCATTAGCGCCATCGCAGACTCTTCCACAAATCGCTAAGTTATCCGCACTTAAAGGCGTAATATTTCCAGTGCTTAGACCAAGTGAAGCGTCAGTCCGAGTCGGACAAGCTGAAGCACTGCGCGGCCGGCGACCAGGGCGACAACTTGCTGGCTTCGTATGGGGACAAGAGCGACGCCGTCCAGAGACCGCTGGCCTTCGTGCCCACTGTTGTTATTAACGAGGTAGATCCAATTTATAGTGTATTATATTATATTTTGTAGTATATATTTATAGAATAACTAGCTGTGCCAGCGACTTCGCCCGCGTAGAAAACTGACTGAAAATTCCTAACCCGCGCCAACAAACGTTCAGCAAGTTCAACGTGAAAATTGCCATAACTTTTTTATTTATCAACCGATTGACATGAATTAAATACTAAATGTTAAGTTAAGTTTACCACAATGTATCATTGAATACCCCATCTAAAAAGGATAAGCCGTTTCTGAGATTAGCGTGCACAAACAAACAGACAAACAGACAAAAATTCAAAAAATCATTGTTTTGGGTTTTATTGAGTTAATAAAGGTCTCCTATAATATTTTTTCTCATATATCTTCCATGTACAGACAGCGACTCGTTACATTTTATTATTTGTATATATAGATATGTACTCGTATATAGATATAGATAATGCCTAGAACCGTAATATGGACACGCAAAGTGAAGCCATTTCAAAGTCGACAATTTTGTATGTAATGCGATCTTTAAGACCGTAATGTTCGTTATCGAGGAGTATATTTGCATGAATAATTTGGGAACACCCATTATTTTTAGCAGATTTTTCAAGCCACCCCTTTTTTATGGGAAAAAATATATGTATGACGTATTATATATGCATAGCTTAGAAATTATAAGTTAATTTATATTTAAATGTTAAATGTTATTCCTGATGGCTCTTTTTCAATAACCGCTCACAAGTGCGGACATCTAC